>JAQGDQ010002413.1:0-59491 GCA_030141605.1 Tubiluchus corallicola
TGAACAGTTTAATTCAGGGGAAGAGCTCCTGTTTTGTGCACCACAACGACGCCCCAAGAATGCACTACTGATTATCAGTAAGATAGGAATTTCAAATTTGCATTTTGGGTGCTGCATGCTTAATTTTATGCATGTTTGTCCGAAAAAATAAGAATCGGAGTGGTTCTGTGAGTGTACAGATAATCTCAAAAAATCATGGTAAATATAAGGTTGTAAAAACCGTAGGTTGCGCAAAAACAAAGCGGGAAGAAGAATTGCTTTTATTGCTTACCAACACAGAGATAGAGCGGCTTAGGGGCATGCAATCGCTTTTTGTTGAACACGATGATTTGGTGGTTGAAAACTTTGTGGACAGCATTGCAAACAATCATTTACAAGTTGTAGGAAGTGAATTAATTTTAGGCAAAATTTATCAAGTCTTTAACTTTCCGGATGATGGGTGCTGCAATTATTTTCGCAACCTGGTATTATGTCGGTTAGTGTACCCGGGAAGCAAATTAAAAACCGTTGACTATTTTAGACAGCACCTGAATACAGATGTTAGCGTACACACTATTTATCGTTTCCTTGACGAGCTAAATACAAGTTTAAAGCCACAAATTGAACAACTTACCTTTAAGCACACCAGGAAGCTACTAAAAGGAAAGATAAGTGTCGCATTTTATGATATGACCACATTGTATTTTGAGGTATCAGAAGAAGATGACTACCGTATTCCCGGATTCAACAAAGATGGCAAGCATCAACAACCGCAAATAATGATAGGTTTACTGGTGGGTAAATATGGATACCCGATTGGCTATCAAATATTCGAGGGAAACACCTCTGAAACAAAAACACTAATCCCTGTTCTGGAAGCCTTTCAAAATAAATTTAATATCGAAAGGCCTATTGTAGTTGCCGATGCAGCTTTACTCTCGCAGAAGAACATAAATGCCTTGATTGAAAACAAATACGAGTACATACTTGGAGGACGGATAAAGAATGAAAGTCAAAAAATAAAAGAAAAAATTATAGCTCTTGATATTAAAGAAAACAAGCCAGTTGAGTTGAAAAACAAGAATGGAAGGTTGATTATCAGCTTCTCAGAAAAAAGAGCCTTCAACGATAAAAAAAACAGAGAGAAGGGCTTAAAAAGACTTGAAAAACGTGTTGCTTCCGGCAAGCTAACAAAGAATCACATAAATAATCGCGGGTATAATAAATATCTGAATCTGTCGGGGGAGATTGCCGTTAAAATCGACTACGATAAGTTCCAGTCAGATAGAGTTTGGGATGGGTTGAAGGGTTATGTAACCAATACCCATTTACCGAGAAAAGATGTTATCGGGAATTATAGTCAGTTGTGGCAAGTGGAAAAAGCTTTTCGTATATCAAAAACTGATTTACGAATACGGCCAGTTTATCACCGCTTAAAAGAACGCATTGAAGCCCATATCTGTATTTGTTTCACAGCCTATGCCATTTACAAAGAGCTGGAAAGGTTATTGAAGGCAAATAATATTGATATCTCTGCTGAAAAAGCCTTGGAACAAATCCGGCAGATCAGGCAGCTGCAATACACTCTGCCCAAATCGAAACAAGTCAGAACAAAAATATTACAGCCAACTGAAATGCAAAAAAAGTTGTTAAATATGAAATTATAAACTTGGGTGCTGCAATGCACAAAACAGGAAGAAGATTTATTAAATGATGATTTCCTTGAACAGTTTAATTCAGGGGAAGAGCTCAATGGTTTTTTACAAGAGCTCCAAAAACGAGGCATTGAAAAGATGCTTGAAGGAGAACTCGATGGTCATTTAGGCTATGATAAGAATCAAAAATCGGATAATCAGAATGTCCGCAATGGCTATTCAGAGAAGAGAGTCCGAACCACTCTGGGAGAATCCAACATTCAGGTTCCCCGAGACCGTGATGCTTCGTTTAATCCGATGATTGTACCCAAAGGAGGGAACATGGTCGATGGCTTAGAGAATATCATTGTTTCGTTTTATGCTAAAGGAATGAGTAATAGCGATATTGAAGAGCAAATTCGGGAGCTATACGGTTTTGAAGTTTCTACATCCACCATATCAAGGATTACCGATTCAGTCACCAACGACATTGTAGCGTGGCAGAACCGACCTCTGGAAATTGTATACCTAATTGTTTGGATGGATGGCATTGTATTTAAAGTGCGGGAGAACTCTAAGGTCGTCAACAAAACCGTTTACATTGCCGTAGGACTTCGCAGAGATGGGAAAAAAGAGGTTCTTGGCTTATGGTTGGGCAAGAGTGAGTCCGCTGCCTTTTGGATGAACGTACTTACCGATATGAAAGCCCGTGGAGTTAACGATATCCTGATTACGGCAACAGATAACTTGAATGGCTTTACAGATACTATCCGAACTGTTTTCCCTGAATCTAAAACACAAATATGTGTTGTTCATCAAATCCGTAACGCAAGCAGATACGTGGTTTGGAAAGATAAAAAGGCATTTACAAAAGATATGAAGCAAATCTATAACGCCCCTACAAAAGAGGCTGCAAAAGCAGCTTTAGAAGATTTTGCAGCAGCTTGGGAGGATAAATACTCTTACGCAATTAAAAGCTGGCGAGACAACTGGGAAGACCTAACAGTATTCTTTGAGTTTCCGCTGGAAATCAGAAAGATAATTTATACAACCAACCTGATTGAGAATCTCAACGGAAAAATCAGAAAATACACAAAAAACAAACTTTCATTCCCGTCAGACCAGGCTGTAATGAAATCTGTATTTTTGGCAACCAGAGAAGCAACTAAAAAATGGTCAATGCCAATCAGAAACTGGGGCATTGTCTTGAATCAGTTCTTAGTTATATTTGAAAAAAGGGTCCAGCTATAAATAGCCAAACCCTCGGTATTTTTTTAGTTTACACACTTTGTGAAACAGTGTCTTTCGGTGTGACCGTGCCACTCTTTTCGGTCAAACAGTGCCACTTTGAAAGATGCTACAGTAATACAATATTTTTAGTCAGTTAGCACTATCTAAAATCAGATTGTACTCTTTACTCCGGATTGGGTGTACACTTTCACCGGAATATTCATGATCATAACTTAAAGTCTAGTTTCTTATTCTCTATAAGATAAGTCATAAAGTCAAAATCAATAGGATGATCCAAGTCAAAACAAATATGAGGTACTACATAAATCATAGACCTTTCTGTAGCAGCTGTTTTTAATCTTAAATCAAAAAATTCTTTACGGTAAATATAAAAAGATCCATTTAAGTCATAAACACTTGGTGCGGTTTGTCTTGAAAGGACATCATTTTCGGGCTTGCAAATCAATGAATAATATCCATTATTCTTTTTTTCTACCATATTAAAGTAGGGATTTCTATTTGCGAGACTGACTGAAAATAAATTTAAAGCATTAGCGTCAGACTCTATTAAATCTAAAGCATCCTGAATATCTTTCAAGGTCCTCAACGGAGAGCTTACATCCAAATCTAACAAATAGTCAAACTCACACTTAAAATGGTCTTCAGAGAAGAAAAGTGCATCATATAACACATCTACTTTTCCTATAGTATCTGTTGCTAAAAAATCCGGACGTATATATGGACACTCTATACCCGCTTGTCTCGCACAGTCTAAAATTTCATTACAATCTGTGGATACTATAATTTCAACTTCATATTTCCATCTTTTTTTTAACTCAATTGCCTGCTCAAGAGAATAATGCAAAAGTGGTTTCCCTAAAATTTTTTTTATGTTTTTTTTAGGAATTCCTTTAGATCCCCCTCGTGCGCATACGGTTATTAATATTTTCATTTATCTAATATGTTTTTCGATTTCTTGTGCTTTATTATAATCTTCATGTCTTCCAATATCAATCCAATAACCAAAAATTGGATTTTGTATAACATTGCCTCCACTATCCAATACATCCTGAATTAAGTCTGTAATATTATAAAACTCATTATAAGGAACTCGCTTAACTATTTCTTTTTTTAGAATATATATGCCTGCATTAGCATAGTATGTATTATTAGGTTTTTCTTTAAAGGACAATACTCTATTACCATCTCCATCAAAAATAGCATATGGAATATTTACTGTGTAGGGTACTGACGAAATTCCTATTTCGGCGTAAGCATTCAAAGTATTCAGGTATAAATCCTCAAAGTCAACATCAGTAAATAAGTCACTATTCATTACCAGAATGTGATCAGACTGAAAATTAGTCACCAAAGATAATGCTCCTGCAGTACCTAAAGGTTTGTCTTCCCAAACATATTCAATTGAAACTCCTTTTGAAGATCCATCTCCAAGATAATCTACAATTTGCTGCCCCAGATATTTAACAGATATATAAAATTTTTCAATTCCATACCTGACTAACCGATCAATATTGTGTTCAATAATGGGCTTATTCCCCAATGGTAACATGGGCTTTGGCTTGATTTCTGTAAGTGGTCGTAATCGTTTTCCTTTTCCTCCAGCCATAATCATACACTCAAGCGGAAGGATACTTTTTCGCTTCTTCAGATCATAAACCTTTATTATGCGCTGGTGCTCATCAAGAAGAGGAAGTAACCTTATGCCTAAATCACGTACTCTTCTAAGATCCCATACTGAAAAGCCATTTTCTATTTTATGAAATCTAGTTGACATAAATGCCGTAACCATATCATTCACAGATAAACCGTTAATCAACCCCCTGCGAATATCACCATCAGTAAGTGTTCCTGTTAAACATTTATTTTCATCTAGAACAAATAGTGTCAAAGTTTTTGGAACTTTATTTAATTTCTTCAAGGCTTCTAGAGCACTTTCTGAATGGTATATTATACTTTTAGAGAAATCATTCATCTCCTGATATTTTACAATCGTAGAAAATTTTCTTAATATCTATTGAGCTTGTTTCTTTTAGGATTTTCAATATTTTTTCTGAAGCAGTTCCGTTTCCATAAGGATATCCTCTTTTGATATTCCGATTAAACTGAAAGGCCTTTTCTATTGATTTCCTGATGCTATTTTTATTAGGCTCACAGTTTAAAATGGTTTCTCCCATGATTCGTCCTTTTTGTCTGTCTCCAATATTAACAGTAGGCATATTAAAAGCGGGTGCTTCAAGAATTCCACTCGAAGAGTTACCTATAACAATATCTACATGTTTCATAGTAGAAAGGTATCTTAATTGCCCTAAAGATTCAAATTCAACAGATCTTTCAGGATATTTTTTTACAAAAGTATCTATCATATGAGTTATGATTCTCCCTCCTTTATCAGAGTTTGGCTTTGTAAAAATAATATGAGTATCCGGTAATTCTTCAAAAACCTTTAACAGTTCATTAAACTGTTCTTGTGCTGTCAAATTTTCCAATGTTACAGGATGGAAGGTGGCCAAGATGTTCTTTTTCCCTAGTTTAAAACCAATTGCTTTTTCAAGATCCTTTTTATTTAATAATTTTAGGTGTTTTATGTTATCTAGGCCTATTGCTCCTACATTGAAAACAGTAGAGGGCTGTTCTCCCAATTGGATAACTCTTTTACGATAATCTTCTGTTGAGGTAAAGTGTAGATGACTCATTTTTGTTATTGAATGTCTTATCGCATCATCATAAACACCTTCTGTTAATTCTCCCCCATGTATGTGAGCAATGGGAATTCCTGCGATTAACGCGGAGCTGGCTACTGCAAAAGCCTCTGTTCTGTCTCCCAATATTATGAGTAAGTCTGGCTCTAGACCTTCTAAAGCTTCTGCGAATGAGATTTGTGCCAGTCCTATTGTTTTAGAAATTCCTACTGCTGTATCAGAAGAAAGCAATATTTCAATTTTTTTGTCTATCGAGAACCCATCTTTTTCTATCTCCTTATAAGTCAATCCAAACTCAGGTGATAAATGCATACCTGTTGCTATTAGCTGCAGTTTTAACTGGTCATCATGTTTGAGTTTTTTTATTAGCTGAAAAAGCAAACCATATTCTGCCCGTGTACCAGTAAATACGCATATTTTTTTCATATTTTATATCGTTTATATAGAATAGGGATTACTATTCTGTTTACTAAAGAGAATATACGGGTTCCAACATAAGATCTGGTAAGTGCTCTTACTTGATTATATATGGTACTTGCATTCATTCTAAAATCAATTAATCCGTCATTTTTATTTCTTTTCCTCCAATAATTAGCCAAACTATGATTCTGTTTTTCTCTTTTGTACGTACCATTACATAATTCTGGATAAACCTTTTCTACTTGCTCTACTCCTGTTCTCACTATTTTGTTGTATAAACTATAAGCATCATCTGAACTTGATACATCAACCTCGGATTGTGATAGGATATCTCCATCATCAGCTCCTTCGGACATGAAGAAGAAAGTAGAAGTAGATACCTCTAAACCTAATGCCAAGGTCCAGATCAGGAGATGCCTCCCTCTATTCATAGGTAGTTTCGCTGGATGGAAGCCAACAACTCCCATTTTAGGAGTATTCAAAACTTCTTTTTTTAATAGTTGAGACCACCCAAAGCAAAAGATAATATCTGGGGTTTTTTCTTTTATCCAGTTTATATTCTCCTCTTTGTTTATATTGTCTACATATTTAAAAGGAAGTTCGTTTTTTGTAGCTATTTCTGACAGATCAACAAAGTCTGAATTAAAGTCTGATTCTTCTTTAGTTATGACTCCAACAATATTTGCTTTTAGCTCTATCAGTTTTGACAGAATCTTTTCACTAAACAAAACTGTTCCTATAAAAACAATCTTCATATTATAATTGTAATTATTAATCTATTTCCTATATTTCAATCAATTCGTCTTTTTCAAATGATCTTTTAGCTACCTTTCCCAGTATTTCATTCCACTTCATTGGGCTCATTCCTTTTCCCGGACGTTTAACAGTCAGGTTTTCGTCAGTAAATACCTCGCCTTTCGTTATTTTCTTTGCTGCTACAATACTTTTTCGAGCAATATTTATATTTTTTTGTTCGCTCGGGCTTGGTTCTTTTATGCCTGATCCAGAAATAGCTAATTCTACATTTCGAATTGCTTCGATCATTGTTTTCAACTCACCAGGCTCTAGAGATGCTCTATGATCCGGGCCATCCATGTTTCTATCAAGTGTAAAATGCTTTTCTATTACCTTTGCTCCAAGGGCTACTGCTGCTATAGACACTTCAATTCCTAAAGTATGATCTGAGTAGCCTATAGTAACTCCAAGGTTTTCTTTGATAGTATTCATGGCTTTTAAATTTACATCTCGCATTGGAGTGGGGTATTCTGTATTACAGTGCAATACAGTTATGTCGTTTTTACTTATCCCTTCTTCTGTAAAAACATCTAACACCTTCTTTATTTCTTCCATATTTGCCATACCTGTACTTACAATAAGTGGTTTCCCTTTTTTAGCAATATGTTGTAGGTATGGTTTATTGGTAATCTCTCCAGAAGGAATTTTAAAAAAGGGGATGTTGAGCTCTGCAAGAAAGTCTATACTTGGATGATCAAAACCTGTTGCAAGAAAACCTATGTGATTATTTCTGCAAATTTGCTGAAGTTGCTCAAACTGTTCAAAGCTTAGTTCTAATTTCCGCACCATCTCTAACTGCGTTTCTGAACTATCACTTGTATTCTTTTTTTGGTATACTGCTTTCTCTGCGGTTTCTACTATATTTAATTCTGCTATAAAGACTTGAAATTTTACATAGTCAGCTCCAGCTTTAGCTGCTTCAATTATTAGCTTCTTAGCAATTTGAAGGTTTCCGTTATGGTTTACTCCTGCTTCTGCAATTATTAACGTTTTCACAATTATTTAATTTTTCTTATGGGCTCTCCTGAATATATCCCTGGTTGGTTTATTGGTTACATTACTCCCAGCTGAAATTATTGAATTATCAGCAACATTAATATTATTTGCGAGTACAGTATTACTTCCCACAAAGCATTCATTCCCTAAATGCGTTTGACCATTAATGACTGCGTTCGTAGAAATATGACAATGGTCTCCCACTACCACTTCATGCTCAAGCAAGCATCCTGTGTTCAAGATACAGTTGTGTCCAACAACAGCTTCTGCATTTACAGTGGTTCTATGCATAATGATACTACCAGCTCCAACTTGTGCATATTCACTTACATAGGCTAAAGGCGATTTTATTATAGGTAATTCTACACCTAATTTTTTCAATCTGTTAAAAAATTTCTTTCTCAAGTTCGCGTTTTTAATCTGCCCGACAGTTATTAGAAAGTAGTTATACTTTTGGGCAAGAAGTGTTAAATCTTCATCAGAAGCAATAATTGGATATCCTAGTACTTTTTCCCCAATTTTCTCGGGCAAATCAACAATTCCTGCAATTGTATATTTATTTTCTTGTTCAATTACATCTATACAAGACTTACAGTGCCCACCACCACCAACAAGAATAATTTCTTTTTTATCCATTACTAATTACACTACTAGGTATATTTACAACTTTTTCTTCTAACCACTCTGCATTATCTGAAGAAGCTACCTCACAATCTTTATACATAGCCAGCTTATGCATTAACTTCCAAATTGGACGTGTCATAACTCCCTTTTCGTTTGTATATGTCAAAAACTTTTCTCTTTCTTCAAAGTTATTGAAGACAATAGACATTAACCAGTAGTTTGCAAATGCATCTTTTTCTTCTGTCAAGAATCGGATGTTGGTTTTTTCAAAAAGATCAGCATACTTACGCGCCTGAGTTCTTTTTCGTTTTATAAAATCATCCAGTTGTTCCAGCTGTGCGCAAGCCATTGCTGCATTCAAGTTAGGCATTCGATAATTGTAGGCTGGCATATCATGTATATACTCCCATTTATGAGGGACTTTTGCTGTTGTTGTAATGTGTTTTGCCAGTTTAGCTAGTTTTTCGTCATTTGTGGTAATTGCTCCACCTCCCCCACAAGTAACGGTTTTATTTCCATTAAAACTAAAGATCCCCAGATTTCCAAAACTCCCTGTTGCTTGTCCTTTGTATTTACTTCCTATTGATTCTGCTGCGTCCTCAACCACTTGAATGTTATGGGTATTGCATATTTCTACTATTTTATCAATCCTACAGGGAAAACCAAAAGTGTGCATCGGCACACATGCTGTAACTTGTCTTCCGGTATTTTTGTTAATACAGAAACCTCCTCTTTGTTCTGTTTTGTTTTCTAAGAAATCTCTCAACGCATCTGGAGAAAGGCCAAGTGTTGTTTTATCAACATCTACAAACACGGGAACAGCACCTGTATAAGTAATTGCATTAGCAGTAGCCACAAAGGTTAATGGCTGGGTGATGACTTCTGTGCCTTTTTTCACTCCGGAAAGTATCAGTGCAATATGCAAAGAGGCTGTTCCGTTTACAGTTGCCACAGCATAACGTGTTCCTGCTACTTCTGCCATCATGGTTTCGAAACGGTTCACATATTCTCCTACTGAAGAAACAAATGTTGAGTCAATTGCATCCATAACATACTTTCGCTCATTGCCATAGAATCTCGGTTCGTGAAGAGGAATAAAGCTTTCTGTGTTATAGAGTTTTCTTATATAGGTTACAATATCTTTATACATTATAAATGCTAGCTTTATACTTTTTCAGGTTATCCAAATCTGCAAACCACTCACAGGTTTTTTTCAGTCCTTCTTCAATAGAATATTTTGTTTTAAACCCAGTGTGTTTTAATAGTTTTGTATTGTCTCCCCAAAGTCTAAACACTTCTGATTTTTCTGGTCTGATACGTTGCTGTTCTGTTACAAATCTAACATTAGAGTTCATAATTTTCTTTATCAGCTCTAAAGTATCTTTCATTGATATTTCAAAGTTAGAACAGATATTAACTTCTTCTCCTATTAAGGAATCACACTCTGAAACAGCTATAAATCCAGCAGCAGTATCTTCTACAAAGTTAAAATCCCTTGTTGGGGAAAGATCTCCTAGTTTAATTTCTTCTACTCCATTTGCAATTTGTGTAATGATTGTAGGGATAATAGCTCTGGCTGATTGTCTGGGACCATAAGTATTGAAAGGGCGAACTATCGTTACTGGTAGGTTAAAGGCATTATAAAAGCTCATTGCCATTGCATCTGCTCCAATTTTAGAAGCAGAGTAAGGAGACTGTGGTTGTTTGGGATGTTTTTCATCTATAGGAATATATTGAGCTGTCCCATATACTTCTGATGTAGAGGTATGTATCACACGTTTACATCCGTTTTCTATTGCTGCTTGACAAATATTTAAGGTTCCTTTTATATTTGTATCTACATAAGAATCAGGCGCTAAATAAGAGTACGGAATTGCTATTAATGCTCCTAAGTGATAAATCACATCAATGTCTTTTGTTAGGTGTTTACAAAAGTGAGGATCACGAATATCTCCTGATACTACTTCAAGCTTATCATTTTCTTTTACATCTTCCAACCATCCCCAGTAATTGAATGAGTTATACAAAGAAAGAGCCTTTACATGAGCTCCCTTTTCTAATAACAATTCTGTTAAATGAGATCCAATAAAGCCATCAGCTCCTGTAACTAAAACTTGTTTATTATTTTCCATATATTGTTAACTCTACTTATGATCACTTCTATTCACAAAACAAAAATAAAATCAGCATGAATTTATTCCTTCTTCTAAAATCTTATATAAAACTTCTTACAATACTACTGTTACTTCAACAAATTCTTCCTAAAGACTCAAACCATCATAATCATGCTTCTGTCTCAAAACTGAACCGGCTTTTGCTAAGTATTTTTAAATTTCTTACTTGCTAGTTTGCTGCAAAATCCGCCCAAGTCTAATTCTTATCTGTGCCAAAGTTAATTATCTTCTATGATAGTTATCAGTCGTCCCTTAAGAATTGGTTTTTATCGAGATAAAAAGCTGCTATTTGTCTATTTTGATCTGGCGTATTAAAAAGCTCTGTAAGCTTCCCCTTTTTAGGACTACTTAAAAATAGATTATTTTCTTTTTCATAACCAAATTCTGAAAGCTTTTTCAGTGTGATTTTTGGTTCTGTCAAGGGCGACTGAGTGAGCGAAGTCGTTTATATACCCTTGACAGGTTCATGAATCACATTTACTTTGCTTTTCAGCTTTTGGTTTTTCATTTTATTGGCATAACCTATGGGGGTCATTCCTCCCAATGAATCATGCGGCCTTTTATAGTTGTAATCAAATATCCATTTATCTGTTTCATCCCTGGCTTCATCCAGCGACTGAAACAGGTAGGCATCCAATACAGCCCTGCGGTATGTTCCGTTCAGGCGTTCTACAAAAGCATTCTGTGTTGGCTTGCCTGGCTGAATATATAACAGTTCTATCCCTTGAAGCTCACTCCATTCTTTTAAAAGTTCTGCAATAAACTCAGGGCCATTATCCATCCTTATTTTTGTTGGTTTACCTCTACGCTTTATCAAGTGGTTCAAAACATAAACTACTTTGTTACTTCGAATCGAATGGTCAAGTTCAACATGAAGTGCTTCTCGGTTAAAATCGTCCATTATATTGAAACTCTTTATCTTCCGTCCGTTTTCAAGAGCATCGTGCATAAAATCAATTGACCAGCACTGATTGATGTTTTCTGGAATTACCAAAGGAACCTTAACTCTGACAGGAAGCCTCTTCTTTACTTTCCTGCGGATATTTAGTTTCATCAGGCAGTAAACCCGATATACTCGCTTGTGGTTCCAATCGTAACCTTCCAGACGCAATCGCCCATAGGCTTTACAGAATCCTTCTGTAGGATGGTCTTACGCTTTTTTGGTAAGCGCCTCAATTATCCCTGCATCATCTTTTATCGATTCATAATAATAAACCGAACGACTCATATTTAGTACTCGGCAAGCCCTGCGGATGCCTACTTTAGGAACTTTGCAAACTTCTTTTGCAATCTCTCGTTTTTCACAAGGATTTAAAGCTTTTTTTCGATAATCTCTTTGGCGAGTTTTAAATCCAGAGATTGTTCGGCATACATCATTTTTAACTTGCGATTCTCCTCTTCAAGCTCTTTGAGCCTTTTTAACTCGGATGCTTCCATGCCTCCAAAACGTTGCCTCCATTTATAAAACGAGGCTCTGCTAACGCCATGGTCGCGGACAATCTCGTCTACGTCCTGTTTTGTGCATTGCAGCACCCAAGTTTAAGCACTATCTCATAAACTGTGTAAATAGAAAATGCCGAGGGTTGCAACCCTCGGCATTTTTTTGTTTAATTTTAAAACTTTAGACAGTAATGAAAAAAGAAGATTTATTAAATGATGATTTCCTTGAACAGTTTAATTCAGGGGAAGAGCTCAATGGTTTTTTACAAGAGCTCCAAAAACGAGGCATTGAAAAGATGCTTGAAGGAGAACTCGATGGTCATTTAGGCTATGATAAGAATCAAAAATCGGATAATCAGAATGCCCGCAATGGCTATTCAGAGAAGAGAGTCCGAACCACTCTGGGAGAATCCAACATTCAGGTTCCCCGAGACCGTGATTCTTCGTTTAATCCGATGATTGTACCCAAAGGAGGGAACATGGTCGATGGCTTAGAGAATATCATTGTTTCGTTTTATGCTAAAGGAATGAGTAATAGCGATATTGAAGAGCAAATTCGGGAGCTATACGGTTTTGAAGTTTCCACATCCACCATATCAAGGATTACCGATTCAGTCACCAACGACATTGTAGCGTGGCAGAACCGACCTCTGGAAACTGTATACCTAATTGTTTGGATGGATGGCATTGTATTTAAAGTGCGGGAGAACTCTAAGGTCGTCAACAAAACCGTTTACATTGCCGTAGGACTTCGCAGAGATGGGAAAAAAGAGGTTCTTGGCTTATGGTTGGGCAAGAGTGAGTCCGCTGCCTTTTGGATGAACGTACTTACCGATATGAAAGCCCGTGGAGTTAACGATATTCTGATTACGGCAACAGATAACTTGAATGGTTTTACAGATACTATCCGAACTGTTTTCCCTGAATCTAAAACACAAATATGTGTTGTTCATCAAATCCGTAACGCAAGCAGATACGTGGTTTGGAAAGATAAAAAGGCATTTACAAAAGATATGAAGCAAATCTATAATGCCCCTACAAAAGAGGCTGCAAAAGCAGCTTTAGAAGATTTTGCAGCAGCTTGGGAGGATAAATACTCTTACGCAATTAAAAGCTGGCGAGACAACTGGGAAGACCTAACAGTATTCTTTGAGTTTCCGCTGGAAATCAGAAAGATAATTTATACAACCAACCTGATTGAGAATCTCAACGGAAAAATCAGAAAATACACAAAAAACAAACTTTCATTCCCGTCAGACCAGGCTGTAATGAAATCTGTATTTTTGGCAACCAGAGAAGCAACTAAAAAATGGTCAATGCCAATCAGAAACTGGGGCATTGTCTTGAATCAGTTCTTAGTTATATTTGAAAAAAGGGTCCAGCTATAAATAGCCAAACCCTCGGTATTTTTTTAGTTTACACACTTTGTGAAACAGTGTCCAATAAATCAAAAGTGCTACACTGCGATTTTCTGATTCCTTTTTCTTTTTTCATTTAGCGTTTTTATTTTAATGTTTTCACGATTGCCCAGTAACTGTTTTTGCCTTCCAAAATACACGTCGGCAGGTGTAACATTCTTGAGTGATTCATGATACCGGTGGTTGTTGTAATTATATACAAACTCCTGTAGAACCGTCATTAGTTCATCAGGAAAGTAGTAGTTATCCAACTTTACCTGATTTTTCATGGTGCGGTGGTAACGCTCAATTTTCCCTTGTGTTTGAGGGTGGTATGGGGCTCCACGTAAATGTCCCATTTTGGTGTCTTTTAAAAAGCTTTGAAACTCGTTTGATATGTAGCACGCTCCATTATCGGAGAGTAACCTGGGACAATCGTCTGCAGGTATTTTGGCCGTATAAAGCCTTTTGAATAACATGCTTGGCATCGGCCGACTCAATGCTTTGGCAAAGCTCCCAGGTGACGATATACCTTGAATAATCGTCCATTACGGTAGCCAAATAATACCAGCCCCATCCAATGATTTTAAAGTAGGTGAAATCGGTTTGCCATTGCTGGTGCACACGCGTGGTCTTATCTTTAAAATCATCGGATGCAGCCATTAAAAGCCACGCAGGAGATGTGATTAGCACTTGCTCTTTGAGAATCCGATATACGCTGGTTTCGCTGATAAACCACTTTTGATGGTCGGTGATGTGGTGGGCTAGTTCCCTAGGCGATAAGTCTGTACGTTACAAAGCGGTGTCTAAAACCAGTTCTCGTTCTTTGTTGGATATCTTGTCCCAGAACTTTTTGCGTTTTACCGGCTTGGGCTTGAGTGCATCATATCCTCCCTCAAGGAAGCGTTTGTACCACTCGTAAAAGGTACTTCGGCTGATGTCAAGTTCTTCAAGTGTGCGCTTAACTCCGAATTCCGAATCTTGAACAATACGGATAATTTCCATCTTTTCACTGGCGCTTCGTCTCATATATTTATAAGTTACTCGGTTCCAGTTAAGCTTTTTTTAAGCATGCGTACTTCCAAACTCAGCTCTGCTACAAGCTGCTTTAGGTCGTGGTTCTCGTTCTTTAAACCGTTTACTTCGCCCGATGTAGCTTCCCGTTTAATGTCACCTGCAAGGCGTTTTTTGCCAGCTTCCATAAAATCTTTACTCCACTTGTAATAAAGGTTCGCGTTGATGCCTTCTTTTAGGCATAACTCGGCAATGCTATATTCGCCACGCATGCCCTCTAGTAAAATCCTGATTTTTTCTTCAGCTGATTACTTCTTCCTCGTGTGTCTCTTAATCTCTTTTACCTTTTGTTCGGTAGTCTGTTTTTTTGCCTTAATCTTATTCGTTTTTATTGGTTATAATTTAAGAAATGTCTCTCTTAATTTTTAAACCAATTTGTCCGAATTAAGCTGAAGATTTACACTTCACTGAATCTCTCTAAGCGTGATTTCTGGAATTGTTGCAGATATGCCTTTATGGTTTTAATCTCCTGAGAGAGTGACAGGATTAGTTCAATAATCTCTGTCATAGCTTTACTCTCCCTTTTTTGATTAAGTAATCAGCAGCTTGTTGCTGAATTTCATCATTAGTTGATGTGCGGTTGCGTAGCAACCACTCATCTAACTCAAGTCGTTTGAAATAAAGTCGCTTCCCCTGTGGACAGAAGTGCGGAATGGATTTGCTGCTCGTCAGCTTGTATAAGTGACTTTGGCTGAGATCCAAGTACTGACATGCTTCATTGAAGTTTAAGACTTCCTTTTGAAGTATATTTTGCTCGGTGAGCATACGCTCGATATTATCGAGCTTTTCGATTATTCGATTTTGATCTAACATCTTTGTTACGTGTTAAAAGTTCAACAAATGGATTGTTGTGCCTTTCGCTCACCGAAAGCAAGGCACGTGCTTTCAATGAACTTCGTAACAAAGAGAGGAGGTAAGAGAAGGGAAGGAAAGAGGTAACGCTACCTTACCAATATTACCCTTCCATAGATTTCATATCATGCTGATAGCTAGAGGGTTTAACACTAAATTTTGTTTTGGTGGTATTCCATTCAATATTCTTGAATTGTTCAAATACCGCATGTAAAAAATCAATCCATTCAGGTTTGATGGTTTTTGTGGTGTATAGCTCTTTATGGATTAGGTAAAAGGTATAGCGGATCATACCCGTACTAATGTTGATTTGAGAAATCTTGTTGATTTTGTCAGGGAGCTTTTCATTTTCAATCAGAAAATCCACCATCTGCAACAAGCGATTGTAATCATCATCTTTCATGATCTTATCCTGCTGTGGATTGTTGCCAGATAAGAAATTGAGGAAATTCCTAGCAGTGCCTTTTTGCGAAGCAAAATCAGGCCGCTCACGCTTAGCCTTTGGTGTTGCTTTTTGTTCATTTGATCCTTTCCCAATTTGCGTAGCTGTAAATGTCTGGGTAAAGTGATTTCGATATAATTCCTTTTGGGTTTCCAGCCAGTGGTTCAACTTACGACATACACTATGCTTCAAGGTAGAATCTGCTACTTTAGGAAGCTCAGGCACGATATTAGACGCATCCTGAATTTCTTCTATCTGCTCAAATCGTTCATGTCCAAAAACAAACTGTTCAATCTCTGCTTTGTATTGAGCCTTAATGGTTTTAAATAGGCTATCTGCAAATGAAGGAGCGTATAGGTCTTCAAATGAATGTTGCTTCGGGTCTTCCAATTGAGCTTCAATGAAAAGTCGATTCTCAATTGCGGTAATGGCTTGAATTAACTTTGAGTTACTTGTATCGCTGATCAGGAGGTCATGAAGTTCTTTTAGAACTGAATGTGCTTTGTCTTCCTTAAAATCCTGAGTATCCGCAATATTCTGTGCTCTGCGTATCGCTAGTCCCTTCGAGACTTTTTGGTAAGTGATTTCGGGAGGTGTTTTCCCTAATACCTGGGCATAAAGTTCTGATGCGGTCTTTCCCAAGTCGCCAACGAAAGAGGAAAAAGTTGAAAGGATCTCATAGTAAACCCTTATCAAGGTGATTTGTAAAGTGTAGTACACAAAATGTGTATTCATCTGAATACGCTCGGTATCGGTTTCTTCATTGGTTGGTTGATAGAATGGAGTATCAGTGTTTGGAAGAAATTTTAATTCTTTAGCAGTATTCTTTAAGTAAGTATTCAGTTTGTAGTAAGACCTTTTGAAGCAGGAATCTACCATCAGCATGGGTTCCCATAGCCTGTATTTCATGAGCAAGCTCATGAATGATTCGTGTGCCTTCATTTTTGATAAGGTAATAGTAGTACTCGGTAGTGGAGTTGAAATATGGTGGAATGTCAATATCAATGCCCGGTTCAAAGACTTCATCTCTTATTCCACTGATTTCAATTTTTCCTTCTTCAGGGTTGAGGTTTACATAGTACTCTTCTTTATTTAAAAGGAAAGGATGTTCTGCCAGTGCTTTCTTTAACTCAGCTTCAAACTCTTCCATTGTGCCAGGCACTTTAAATGTTGGGTTGAGCTTTGATGTGAAGTACTTTTCTTCACGATTGTTTCCTGTGAATGGCTGAAGCTCTCCAAACAGGATGCTATTGAATATTTTCAGTTCCATCTATAGATCAAGTTTAATTTTGCTGGCAGCTTCTTTCTTCTTGTCGTCAATGATCTTGGCATAGACTTGAGTAGTTTTCAATTCCTTATGCCCTAAGAGCTTAGAGACCGTGTAAATGTCCGTTCCTGCCGTGAGCTGTAAAGTAGCGTAGGTGTGACGGGCACAGTGAAAAGTAATGGTCTTGGAGATGCCTGCTTTCATCATCCACTGTTGCAATTTCAAGTTGTGCCAAGCCGAGTATTTCAATCCTTTGAATACTCTTTCGTCTTTATCATCCCTTTCACCGAGCAAGCCAAAGGCTTGATCAGAAATGGGTAAGGTTTCAGCTCCTTTGGTTTTCTTCTGCCTGAAACGGATGTAGTAACCCCTGTCATTGGAATGCTGTACTTCGGACCATACAAGTTTTTGAATGTCTGACCAGCGCAATCCAGTAAGGCATGAGAATATGAATGCAGTTTTGAGTTGCTCGTTTTCGCATTCGGTATTGGCAGCAGCTTGCAGCTCTTCAAGTGTGAGGAACTCTCTTTCCGGATCTCCTTGCTTGAAGGCATCTACGCCTTCCGCAGGATAGTGTGGAATTATGCCGTCCTTCACTGCTTGCTTTAGTGCAGCTCTAAGCTTGTTGAAGTAAGAGTATTTGGAGTTTTGCGATAGCTTATTTGTGCCGTGAGTGATTGCTTTCTTGTCGAGGTATTCTTTGAAGTCCTGGACAATCTGACGATCAACAAACTCAAAGGCAATATCCTGTGGCATGAACTTCTTGAAATGCTTTATCATACTATCCCAATTTCCGTAATTACCCGCACTGTCTTGTCGCTTGTTGGCAAGTAATTCTAAATAGGCAGTTTCACTGCCTATTAGTTTCTCATTGTCACGGAAGCCATAAGTGCCGTTTTGAATTTCAATCTGTCGCTGTGCTCTGATGGTTTCAGCTAATTGAAGTGTCTTTTTGTTGACTTCCTTCTGCTCTTTGGTTTTCGGGTTGGGATCAAGGTATAGCTGGAGGTATTCCGTTTTGCGTTTTCCCTTGTTGTAGTAATCAAGGTAGAGGCTGGTCTTACCGCCTTGGTTCCTTTGTCTTAGTGTTACTTTCATGCCTGAAACAGTTTATCGATTTCCGTTCTCCTTATTATGGTGCGTCTGCCAAGTTTAGCGGCAGTCAATTGCTTTCTATCTATCATGCGATAGATTGTCCAGCGGCTTGTACCTAATAGCTTACAAGCGTCCTGAATACTTAGAAAGTCTTTTGATTGAATGCCGTTAACTGAAGTTGAAGAGGAGGAGGTATCAACGGTCTGGAGCTTTTCCTGTCGCTTACGTTTCTTGTAGGCACGTTTAGCGCAGTTATCCGAGCAATACTTGGTTACAGTAGTCTTTGCGATGAAGATTTCACCACAATACATGCAAGTCTTTTCGATTCTGATGTAGCTACATGTAGCTGGTTGTAGCTCTATATAGCATCATTTCTCCTTTGCTCTAAAATCTTGTTGCTACCAACAAATTTGTTTCTATTAGCAACCGATTAGCAACAAATATACGGAAAATAAAGGAAAATTAGCAATAAACAAAGGAAGTAAAAACTGCTTAAAATGCACTAAAAGAAGCATTTAGCTAAGAAAAAGAAAAGTAATTACTTCCCGATACAGAAATTCTTAAAAATATTATTTAGTATTTCGTCTGTAGACACCTCGCCTGTTATCTCTCCCAGGTAATGCATACACTCTCGAATATCCTGCGCCAGGAAGTCGCCTGACACACATGATTGCAGCCCCTCCCGCACACGGGCAATTGATTTGCTAGCATGGGTAAGAGCCTCATAGTGGCGTATATTAGCCACTATCACATCACCGGTGTCAATATTTGACACTCCCGCTACTTCAGACAGCATAGAGGTAAGCTTACCAATATTTAGCAGCTTTTTGGCAGAAATAAAGACAAGCTTCCCTATTTTGGGTAGTTCTATGGTTGAGGTTATTTTACTTACAGTTTCGTTATCCACCATATCCACTTTATTGCCTACCACTATTAACTGCTGATTATCTATTCCCGAGCATATCTTTTGCAGCCTTCTATTACTATGGGCAACAGGCATTGTTACATCTATAACAAAGAGCACTATACCAGCCTGTCGCAGCTTACTATAAGTTCGTTCAATGCCCAGACTCTCAACTTTGTCATCTGTGTCCCTTATTCCTGCTGTATCGAAGAGCCGAAATGTTACACCGTCTATACTAATGACCTCTTCTATAACATCACGAGTTGTTCCGTGTATATCAGAGACAATGGCCTTATCCTCATTTAAAAGGGCGTTTAATAATGTAGACTTACCCACATTGGTCTCTCCAGCGATGACTACAGGAACACCTTTCTTTATAGCATTACCTACCTGAAACGACCTAGCCAGCTTCCCGATTATATTCTCTATAGTGGCAGCCATCTCGCTGAGCTTGCCGCAATCTGCAAACTCAACATCCTCTTCGCTAAAATCCAGCTCAAGCTCTATAAGGGATACAAAATTCAGCAATCGTGTGCGCAAACCGGCCAACTCACTGGAGAAACCCCCTCTCATCTGGGTTATAGCCAATCTATGCGATGCTGCCGAATCGGAAGCTATAAGGTCGGCAACAGACTCAGCTTGTGCCATATCTATTTTGCCATTCAGAAAAGCCCTTTTCGTAAACTCCCCCGGCTGCGCCATCTGGGCACCTTTTGATATCAGAAGTTGTAAAACAGACTGCTGTATATATGAAGAACCATGGCATGATATCTCCACAACATCCTCACCTGTAGAAGAGTGAGGGGCTCTGAATAGAACCACAACCACTTCATCGACGACTACTCCTCCATCAACAATGGCCCCAAAATGTGTAGAGTTAGCCCTCTGCCCTACCAGTTTCTTACTTTTATCGGGCGAAACAAATATTTCATCGGCAATAACTATCGCACTTTTTCCTGAAAGGCGCACAATAGCGAGAGCCCCCACTCCGGGGGGGGTAGATATAGCGCAGATCGTAGGTTGGGCAATCATAACTTAAATAACATAAAAACGTAGCTTGCAAAGATAGTTGAATCTATGTTTTTTGGCGCATAAAAGGAGGTGCCGGTGGATGCAGGCGAAGACGCAGGCAGCTATACCGACAGGAAGACCTATTCAAAACAAAAGACTTTGACTCAGATTTAAGGAAAATTCGATATAAGCCGCTCCTTATCCAGGCAGATAAAGACTTTAAGGCGGACTTTAACAAAAATATTAAGCCCTCTAAAGAGATAAAGGGGGTTTTTTGTTACCATAAGAAAGATTTTTATTTTTGCCTTAATTAGCTGTGGGGCTTGCTTGCCACAAGATATCCGTACCTTTGGCAAACATGGCTGTTAATGAAGAAAAACACTTTGACAAAAATTAAATTTTACACATAATGAAACTACTTGAAGGAAAGAGTGCTATTATAACCGGTGCATCAAGAGGTATTGGCAAAGCTATAGCTGTGAAATTTGCCGAGGAGGGATGCAATATCGCTTTCACAGACCTCAACTACGATGACGCTGCAAAAGACACTGAAAAAGAGATCGCTTCACTTGGTGTGAAGGTCAAAGCATACGCCTCTAACGCTGCTAACTTTGAAGATGCAAAAAAGCTTATGAGCGAAATTGCTGAAGAGTTCGATGGAGTTGATGCATTGGTGAATAATGCGGGGATAACAATGGATACACTTATGATGCGTATGACTGAACAGCAATGGGATACCGTAATCAATGTAAACTTAAAATCGGTCTTTAACTACACCAGTGCTGCCTTGCCTGTTATGATGAAACAGCGAAGCGGATCAATTGTAAATATAAGCTCAGTCGTGGGTGTTAGTGGTAATGCCGGGCAGGCTAACTATTCAGCATCAAAAGCCGGTATTATAGGCTTCACAAAATCCATCGCAAAAGAGGTAGGCTCGAGGGGCATTCGCTCAAACGCAATTGCTCCGGGTTTTATTATCACAGAAATGACAGATAAAATACCCGAAGATGCGCGCAAAGCATGGGAGGCCTCAATACCATTAAAACGTGGTGGAACACCTGAAGAGGTAGCTAATACAGCTCTATTTTTCGCCTCTGACCTCTCTTCATACATATCGGGACAGGTCATAACTGTTTGTGGAGCAATGAACACCTGACTTATAAAAAAAACGTCTTAAAAACTAATTGCATAACCGCTTTATCCTTAAAACTAAAAGCAAAACACTTTACTTTGACAAACTAACCACCCAAACGTAGCTCTATAGACTATCACCTAGTGCGCCTATGAAAAATCGTAATCTAATATCCCGCTTTGGAACACTAGTGATACTAGGAGGAAGCGTCATCCTAATAACTGTAACCTTTATAATATACAACTTTGCTAAAATAGTAGTCCTAAAGAACATGGAAAGTGAGGTCAAAATAAGTAGCCTGCGCTCCACTGAAAAACTTGGATACATAGCAAACCAGGCCAATGAAACAGTCTCTTTTCTGGAAAACAACGTTTACAAATACAGCAAAGAAGAAAAAGAGACTGAAAACTTTCTGTCCACCACCATGAAATTTAAAAATGGATTTTACGCTATTCATATCAAAGAGTATGACGATGAGTGGAGCACCGGTCATCTAAAAGATATTCTCGTGGTGAATAATATAGGGCGCATTGACACAAAGGACCATACACTTATAAAAAAAAGGCACCTACTCGACAACTGGTACAAAAACATAATTGAAGAAAAAGAGACGAACCGAAGCACCCCGCTCTATATAGATGAAACCGGAGAACCGATGCTTGCTTATGCAACAGCGCTCCGAGTACATGAAGGTGGTATACAAAAATGGCGCATTATTAACTGTATCATCTCCATAAAGGACATTATCAATGAACTAGAAAATACAGACATATATAACAGCGGCTATCTGCTTCTTGTTGCAGATGGCGGGCAGATAGTATACCACCCGGAAAGAAAATACAGAGGACAAAAAATTGAGGCCATTAGCGGTTGCTTTGACAATAACGCATTTAGCTCAATAACGAGTGCGTTAAGAGAGAGGGAAAGTGGTGTTATAATAAAAATTAGAGACATATGCCATGAAAACAGAAAAAGCGCTGCTGTATCCTGGTCTGTCTCTGAAAAGGGACTGATGACTTTAGCTTTTGTCCCAAGAACAGAGATACTTGCCGGGCTGAACAAAGCTTCCATGTGGCTGCTAACACTATTGATTATCAGCATAGCACTCCTGGTAGCAGTTGTAATATATCTCTCGAAAGTAATATTTTCCCCTATCTCACGACTAGCCAGTAGCGTACGCAAGCTTATAGAAGAAGAGGACACATTGCCGGAGCCCCGGGACGACATAAGCATACTGACAGAAGGATTAAATGTATTAAAACAGCAAATAGAGACATACCACTCCAGGTGGGATAAAAGCCAACGTGACCAGGAAAGCCTGAACAGAGAGCTGGAGCTTGCACGTGATATAGAGATGAGTATGGTCCCTTCCAAGTTTCCTCTTTACCCAAACAGAACTGACTTCGATTGTTACGGCGTACTTATTCCTGCAAAATCAGTTGGTGGAGACTTTTATGATATTTATTTACTGGACGACAACCAGTTGTTTATATCAATATGCGATACCCTGGGAAAAGGAATACCTGCTGCAATGTTCTCCGTAATGACTCAAACAATGCTCAGAAGTATTGCAAGTAGAAACCATTCCGCAAGTAAAATTGTTACGCTTTTGAATGAGGAGCTGAGCAGAGATAACAGCTCGGATATGTTTGTAACAGTATTTCTAGGCATCCTTAACCTTTCTACCGGAAAACTTACCTACTGTAATGCCGGACATCAGCACCCATTTATATTAAAACGTAATGGTAAACTAGAAGACTTACCTCACTCTCACGGCACTCCTGTAGGTATTATAGAAGATCAAAAATTTGATGAAACAGAGGTGGCGCTAAAACTTGGAGATATTTTTATTGGCTATTCCGATGGGATAACAGAAGAGTATAATAGCAGCGGGCAACTTTTTGGACAGCAAAGATTACAGAATGAAATTCAAAACGTTAGCGTAAAAGAGCCCAAACAGATTATTGAAGCAACTATTGAGGCGGTAAAGCAACACAGAGGCGAGCACTCCAACCAAAAGGATGATATATCGATGATCTCCGTCAAATATAACTCAAAAAGAGGGAGCGCATCATAAAGTGCAAAACACAAAACCTTTACAAGGATTATTCTTTGGCCGGCACCAAATTATAAGCCCTAATAAAGGCGCAACTATATACTCTCTTTTACGCTATAAATAAGCCAACCCCAAAATGGTAACAGTAACGGCCATATAAATAAGCGTAAGCGGGAACCCAAACTTAAAAAAATCTTTAAAAGAATACCCTCCAGGGCCATACACCATAAGGTTTGTTTGATAGCCTATGGGAGTCATAAAGTTGGCGGCAGCGGCAAAAGCGACAACAAGGATAAAAGGAGTTGTCGACAACTCCAGATTTAATGCCATAGTTAACGATATGGGAAATATTATAGCCACAGCGGCCTTATTTGTGATTAAATTGGCCAATATTGATGTGATAAGGTAGATACCAGTAAGCAGTGCAATATTCCCAAATGGCTCGCAGACAGATATTATGCCTTCGGCAATCATTTCAGCAACTCCTGTCTTTAGCATAGCTGTACCTAATGATAATGATAACGCTATTATCATAGCTAGCTCATAATCAACACTTTTAGGAATATCCTTCGACGGATATATCCTGAGCATACTAATAAGGATGATAAGCACCAAAAGTGATGTGAAGAGTGGAACAAGGTGGAGGGCAGATAGCAAAATAGCAGCCCCGACACCCCCAAAAATGACAGCTATTTGCCAAGTATTTATTTTGCAGTGAGACTTCACCTTGGAAATATGGTAAAAATCCAGAGTGCCGGACGAAAGAGCTGTAAAATTGCTACCTGCAAAGAGAAGAAGTACATCGCCTGCCCTCAACTTTTGGTAGGTGATCTTACCTGATATCCTCTCCCCGTTTCGGTGTATTGCGATAATTGCAGCATCAAACTTGCTCCTGAAGCCGGCATCTATCACAGTTTTGCCTATTAATGAAGAGTTGTGTGATATAACAACCTCAACCACCTCGGTGGCCCTCTGTTTACTTATTGTGCCTATAGCCGGAAATGATAAGCCTGAATCACTTTTTGTTATAATATCAGCTATTGTATTAGTATCTCCTGCAAATACGACAAAATCCCCTTCCCGCAGCTTGGTCTGCACAGAAATAGCGGAGATATGCTCTCCCTCTCTAATCACCTCTATGAGATATAATCCTTTCAGGCTGCTGAGCTCCCTGTTCATTATCTCCTGCCCTGCCAGTGGAGAACCTTTGGTAATTTGTGCCTGCAAAATATACTCGCGATTTTTTGAGCGAAACTCATTCATCGCATCTTTTCTGTCGGGCAAAAACCTCTTCCCCGCAAAAGTGATGTAGCAGATCCCTATTAAGGCCATAGTTGCACCAATTGGGAAAAAGGTAAATATATTCAGCTGGGGAAGATCCGGGACTATCTCCTGCTCTGTTACCATACCGTTTATCATGAGGTTGGTAGATGTACCTATAAGTGTTACACAACCACCCAAAATAGCCGCATAAGAAAGCGGTATTAGCAGTTTAGATGGAGAAATATTATTTCTTTTACCCCAACTGTGAATATACGGCATTATAATAGCAACAAGTGGAGTGTTATTAAGAAAAGCAGAAGAGGTGGCAACAATGGACATAATTTTGACAATAAAACTTCTGTAACTCTTTGTCCCACTAAAGAGCTTTTCAAATATCCTATCCACCACCGATGCTTGGCGAATAATATCACCCAAAATAAGCAGCAGTAAAATTACCACCAGCTGCTCGTTAGCAAATCCGCTAAGTATTTCTACTGGAGAGAGTATCTCTGTAATACCCAGCACCCCAACTGCGATAACGAAAGTAAAAGCCGGCCCCAGTATTTCAAAATAGAGAGAAATAAGAATAAAGGCGAGCACTGCAAATACTATAATAACATCAATACTCAAGGTTTTCCTATCATTTTTAAAATGAGAGAGTGAAGTTAATATATTTTTAATAACAATGAAGTTCCTTTAAAGAGAAGTATTTAAAACTTAACTCGAGAGAAAATTTGATACGAACCCGAAGTAGTAAGCAGGGATTTTAAAGATTCTTTGCAAAAAGCAGGCAAAAGGCCTATCTCATAAAAGCTTTACGGCTCTAAAGGTGATGGCCTATATCTATAAAATAGAGAAGCCCTCAAGAGCTAACTGACTTTCAAGGAAAATCGAAAAAATGAAAAACACAGACTTAAAAACCTCAAGAGCCAACTGACTTTCAAGGGCTCTATATTTTACACCACAACCTTCTGTTATAGTAGAATATAACTCCTCACATTAAAACTCACTAGAATAGCTTAAACCCTAAAGAGAATGTGAGGTAGTTCGCTTTATTTTCAAAATTAAATTCATCTATGATACTGTCGTAACTAGCGTCACTGATATTTGTTATCCCCGCTATTGAATACCTTACATCAAAAGTAAATTTAGCTATATCAATACCCGCTCCGAACTGGAGATCCCATATGAGGGAATTATAGTTGTTTCCCGCATCAACTATTGTGTTACTGTCAATATCCAAAAGGCTGGACTCTTTATCAAGAACAATAGAAGCAGCAGGACCGGCAAAGGCATGTACAGAAAGAAGTTTGAGGTCTAAAACTTTGTACCCAAGCAACAGGGGAATATCCAAAGAAGTAACGGAGATATACTGATTATACTGGATTTGCTCGGCAGACACCTCACCACTTTGAAAATTTGTAATCCCGCTTTTTTTAGAATACAAAAACTCGGGTTGAAGATAAAGCTTCTTACCAACACGAGCAAAGAGACCAAAACTATAGCCAGACTTGGTCTTATCAGTACTAAAAAAATCGGAAAAAGAAAGCTCACTTAAATCCAGCCCAGTTACAGCAGTTGAAAACCACGCTTTTACTCCAAGGTCAATTGTCTGAGCGAAGCTGCTACAAGCAATAAATACAGAAACTACAAAACAGAGAACAAATTTTTTCATGCTTTTAATATTTTAAATTGTAGTACTGGAATCTACTGCACTCTAAAAGCTGTAACCGAAATTATATTGACTCTTTCACCTCACAACCTTACCAACAAAAGTAATAAAAAAAGCTAAGCCTTCTATAAAGCTCATCTTTTTAGCTGACACCTTTATCAAAACGGGCTCTCTAGCCCTCCAGGCCTGCTTACAAAGAAGATCCCCCTTTTTCATCTACTGTATCTATCCGGTTACTTCTGAAGGTATTCCCATCACCATGACTTTTTTATCATTTTTGGGACGAGGCGTAAAAATATCATCCGGCTCTATCCCTACCTCTTTTATTACTTCTAAGCAATACTCAAGCCTTCCCAGATCATCATTACTTCCGTTGTTAGTGCCAAATGAAAACTTAACACCTGCCTCTTTTGCTTTTTTGGCAAGAGCTATACCTGGCAACCTGAAGCGCGCATTGATCTCCAACGCTACATCATTGCTTTTCAATGCCTTTACAACACGATCTGTCCTTTCAGGCGTCCATAACCTGTCATAATCTTCCTGTTTTGTGCACCACAACGACGCCCCAAGAATGCACTACTGATTATCAGCAAGATAGGAATTTCAAATTTGCATTTTGGGTGCTGCATGCTTAATTTTATGCATGTTTGTCCGAAAAAATAAGAATCGGAGTGGTTCTGTGAGTGTACAGATAATCTCAAAAAATCATGGTAAATATAAGGTTGTAAAAACCGTAGGTTGCGCAAAAACAAAGCGGGAAGAAGAATTGCTTTTATTGCTTACCAACACAGAGATAGAGCGGCTTAGGGGCATGCAATCGCTTTTTGTTGAACACGATGATTTGGTGGTTGAAAACTTTGTGGACAGCATTGCAAACAATCATTTACAAGTTGTAGGAAGTGAATTAATTTTAGGCAAAATTTATCAAGTCTTTAACTTTCCGGATGATGGGTGCTGCAATTATTTTCGCAACCTGGTATTATGTCGGTTAGTGTACCCGGGAAGCAAATTAAAAACCGTTGACTATTTTAGACAGCACCTGAATACAGATGTTAGCGTACACACTATTTATCGTTTCCTTGACGAGCTAAATACAAGTTTAAAGCCACAAATTGAACAACTTACCTTTAAGCACACCAGGAAGCTACTAAAAGGAAAGATAAGTATCGCATTTTATGATATGACCACATTGTATTTTGAGGCATCAGAAGAAGATGACTACCGTATTCCCGGATTCAACAAAGATGGCAAGCTTCAACAACCGCAAATAATGATAGGTTTACTGGTGGGTAAATATGGATACCCGATTGGCTATCAAATATTCGAGGGAAACACCTCTGAAACAAAAACACTAATCCCTGTTCTGGAAGCCTTTCAAAATAAATTTAATATCGAAAGGCCTATTGTAGTTGCCGATGCAGCTTTACTCTCGCAGAAGAACATAAATGCCTTGATTGAAAACAAATACGAGTACATACTTGGAGGACGGATAAAGAATGAAAGTCAAAAAATAAAAGAAAAAATTATAGCTCTTGATATTAAAGAAAACAAGCCAGTTGAGTTGAAAAACAAGAATGGAAGGTTGATTATCAGCTTCTCAGAAAAAAGAGCCTTCAACGATAAAAAAACAGAGAGAAGGGCTTAAAAAGACTTGAAAAACGTGTTGCTTCCGGCAAGCTAACAAAGAATCACATAAATAATCGCGGGTATAATAAATATCTGAATCTGTCGGGGGAGATTGCCGTTAAAATCGACTACGATAAGTTCCAGTCAGATAGAGTTTGGGATGGGTTGAAGGGTTATGTAACCAATACCCATTTACCGAGAAAAGATGTTATCGGGAATTATAGTCAGTTGTGGCAAGTGGAAAAAGCTTTTCGTATATCAAAAACTGATTTACGAATACGGCCAGTTTATCACCGCTTAAAAGAACGCATTGAAGCCCATATCTGTATTTGTTTCACAGCCTATGCCATTTACAAAGAGCTGGAAAGGTTATTGAAGGCAAATAATATTGATATCTCTGCTGAAAAAGCCTTGGAACAAATCCGGCAGATCAGGCAGCTGCAATACACTCTGCCCAAATCGAAACAAGTCAGAACAAAAATATTACAGCCAACTGAAATGCAAAAAAAGTTGTTAAATATGAAATTATAAACTTGGGTGCTGCAATGCACAAAACAGGAAGTTAATATATTTTTAATAACAATGAAGTTCCTTTAAAGAGAAGTATTTAAAACTTAACTCGAGAGAAAATTTGATACGAACCCGAAGTAGTAAGCAGGGATTTTAAAGATTCTTTGCAAAAAGCAGGCAAAAGGCCTATCTCATAAAAGCTTTACGGCTCCAAAGGTGATGGCCTATATCTATAAAATAGAGAAGCCCTCAAGAGCTAACTGACTTTCAAGGAAAATCGAAAAAATGAAAAACACAGACTTAAAAACCTCAAGAGCCAACTGACTTTCAAGGGCTCTATATTTTACACCACAACCTTCTGTTATAGTAGAATATAACTCCTCACATTAAAACTCACTAGAATAGCTTAAACCCTAAAGAGAATGTGAGGTAGTTCGCTTTATTTTCAAAATTAAATTCATCTATGATACTGTCGTAACTAGCGTCACTGATATTTGTTATCCCCATTGAATACCTTACATCAAAAGTAAATTTAGCTATATCAATACCCGCTCCGAACTGGAGATCCCATATGAGGGAATTATAGTTGTTTCCCGCATCAACTATTGTGTTACTGTCAATATCCAAAAGGCTGGACTCTTTATCAAGAACAATAGAAGCAGCAGGACCGGCAAAGGCATGTACAGAAAGAAGTTTGAGGTCTAAAACTTTGTACCCAAGCAACAGGGGAATATCCAAAGAAGTAACGGAGATATCCTGATTATACTGGATTTGCTCGGCAGACACCTCACCACTTTGAAAATTTGTAATCCCGCTTTTTTTAGAATACAAAAGCTCGGGTTGAAGATAAAGCTTCTTACCAACACGAGCAAAGAGACCAAAACTATAGCCAGACTTGGTCTTATCAGTACTAAAATCGGAAAAAGAAAGCTCACTTAAATCCAGCCCAGTTGCAGCAGTTGAAAACCACGAAGTGTTCAGTCCCGCTTTTACTCCAAGGTCAATTGTCTGAGCGAAGCTGCTACAAGCAATAAATACAGAAACTACAAAACAGAGAACAAATTTTTTCATGCTTTTAATATTTTAAATTGTAATACTGGAATCTACTACACTCTAAAAGCTGTAACCGAAATTATATTGACTCTTTCACCTCACAACCTTACCAACAAAAGTAATAAAAAAAGCTAAGCCTTCTATAAAGCTCATCTTTTTAGCTGACACCTTTATCAAAACGGGCTCTCTAGCCCTCCAGGCCTGCTTACAAAGAAGATCCCCCTTTTTCATCTACTGTATCTATCCGGTTACTTCTGAAGGTATTCCCATCACCATGACTTTTTTATCATTTTTGGGACGAGGCGTAAAAATATCATCCGGCTCTATCCCTACCTCTTTTATTACTTCTAAGCAATACTCAAGCCTTCCCAGATCATCATTACTTCCGTTGTTAGTGCCAAATGAAAACTTAACACCCGCCTCTTTTGCTTTTTTGGCAAGAGCTATACCTGGCAACCTGAAGCGCGCATTGATCTCCAACGCTACATCATTGCTTTTCAATGCCTTTACAACACGATCTATCCTTTCAGGCGTCCATAACCTGTCATAATCTTTATCTATCACTTCCGGCAGATATGTGGGATTTACATAAATATCAATCGGCTCATACTTTAGTATAGACTCAATCTTCTCAACAAGCATATCCATAAACTGCTGCTCATCTTCCACAACAACCTCATCCGGTAGCCAAAGGCGCATCCGCCTTCCCTTATGATCTGTCCATGTCATAGCATCTGTAAAAATATAGTCGAACTTTGCTACCGCTTCAGGAGAGAAAAGTGTAACCCACTCACGCCCCTCACACTGCATAGCTTTGAAGACAGGCTCATCTCGAATACTATCTATATACTTATTAAGCGACTCATCTCTGGTTACAGGAAACTTCAACCCGCAGTTAACAGCTATTCCATAATTAAACCCATGACTCCTACCATGCCGCCGGGCCTGCTCCGCAGTAAGACCTCCTTTCAGGTGCCCGTGATAATCAATTAAAGGAAACCCATCCTGGTTGAGAAGTGTCAACACCTGTTGCACCTCATCCTCCTTTGCATCAAGAGCACCACAAGCCACAACATCATCTTCCAGCGGATAAACAAGTAACTCCCCCACAACTATCTCCCCCTCTCCTGTTACTTTTTCAACAAACAACTTCCCTTGTGAAAGCAGCATCTTCGCAAACTTACTCCGCCTTACAGGTGTCTTAGGCTCAAAATACTCGCTTATAACTTTATCATTAACAGACGCCTTTATATGATTTCCACGAACGGATATATTCAGCTTAAACCACTCATCTTCAAAAGCTGTACTTACATAATTATTCCTTATATTACAGAGGCTGCCGGTCTTCTGCCTGCACCCTGTACCATAATCACTGTTATTTATATACACTCTATACCCACTTGGTGAAACACCACCTTTATAGTGAAACCCTATAACACCTGATGCCCCTCCAGAAGACTTAATCTTCGCTGAAACTTCAAAATTTTTCAACGTAAACCTGGATACTATTTTAGATGCTTTATCTCCAAACAAAAGACCTTCGTCTCCGGACTGCACCTCTGACAACTTCCAGTACTTGCGGGCATCACTCCCTCCAACAGATGTGGACTTCCCTGTCTCGGGACACGAAAAACAACTAGTAAAAAACAATGCAAATAAACATGCTGAAACAGATTGCAGGTATAATCTTTTTATCATTCGAATGTAAGTTTAGTTCCTAAATCAGGCTTAAAGAGGTACTCTCTGCCTGTCTATTGCCAGACAGCAGTACATTTCTACATTAGGCCCCGAATAAATTAAGATGACAATTTACAAGAAATTACTCAATAATACTCCTCTGGGACCTATGCAAAGCGAAAAATCTTTGAGGCAGAATAAGATAAAACTTGATAAGAAATAGCAATTTACTGATTACAAATAAGGGGCTTGAAGAGGACAACCAATAAAACATCAATAAAAAGATAAGTTTTGCATAAGTCTCACTATATTTTCAATAAATTTGTAAAAAGAGTCGCCCTTCATTTGCACACTTTGCACATAAATATGTAAAACGAGGCACCTCTGCAAAGCAAAAAACCTTTGACTCGGATGGAGATAAGATTTAAATTTGCTGGTATAAATAAGAGTTTTGAAAAAAATAATCAATAAAATATAAGTCTTATAAAGAGCTCAGGACATACCTGCTCATTATACTTCCAACACCAAAATATACTTTAAATGAAAAAACCTATAATAACAGCACTTGCATCATATGGAATGTCCGGCCAGGTATTTCACGCCCCTTTTCTGGCTGTAGACAACAAATTCAAAATCGACAAAATACTTGAGAGAACAAAAAACCTATCAAAGGAGAGGTATCCGGACTCTAAAATAGTCAGGTCATATAATGACATATTAAATGATAAAAATGTTGAGCTGGTAATAGTAAACACACCGGACCACCTGCACTTTGAAATGGCAAAACAGGCTCTTGATGCCGGAAAGCACGTAGTAATAGAAAAGCCTTTTACCCACACAACAAAGGAAGCTACAGAATTGATAAACTTAGCAGAATCCAGAAGAGTACTGCTTACCGTTTATCAAAACAGAAGACTTGATGGCGATTTTATGACTGTGAAGAAAATTATTGAATCAGGAAAACTTGGACAACTGGTTGAATTCGAATCACACTATGACCGTTACCGCAACTTTATACAGGCCAACACATGGAAAGAGAAAGGCAATAAATATGCGGGTGTTCTCTTTAACCTTGGCTCACATATGGTTGATCAGGCGTTGGTGCTATTTGGGAAGCCCTCAGCGGTAACCTCACACCTTCAGGTCAACCGCCCCGGTAGCACCATAACGGATTATTATGACATACGCCTCCACTATGGTGATTTTAACGCACTTATAAAATGCTCATACCTTGTAAGAGAGGCTGGACCTAGATACGCTTTGCATGGTACAAATGGCTCATTCATAAAGTGGGGTATTGACCCTCAGGAAGAGATGCTAAAGATCGGTCGCCTACCTAACGAAGAAGGCTGGGGAAAGGAAACTAAAGATAAGTGGGGTATCATAAACACCACAACTGACGACCTGCACATAGAAGGAGTGATAGAGACAGTGCCAGGCAACTATTCTGCATTTTACGATAACCTTTACGATGCAATTAGAAGTAAAAAAGAGCTAATGGTAAAACCCGAGGAGGCAAGAGATGTAATATCTTTACTTGAAGCTTGTCTGCAAAGCAATGAAGAGGGGCGAACTGTAGAATTAAAATAAATATTTCAAGCTAAATAAACAGGAGGGAAAATATAAACTAATAAAATTATTTAACCCTAAAACTTTCCTACTTTTGCCAGGTAAGAAAAAACATGATGAAACAATTTATTGTTAACTATGCCAACCTGGTTAAGCTTGGACATACTGTATTTGCACTACCTTTCGCATTAATAGGTTTTTTCCTGGCTATCACCAGAACAGATAGTGTATTTACATGGGACACACTGTTAAAGGTCCTTTTATGTATGTTTTTTGCACGCAACTCAGCAATGGGATTCAACCGTTATCTGGATCGGAAAATTGATGCAGCTAACCCACGAACCTCAGGACGCGAAATCCCTGCCGGGCGAATAGCGCCAAGAAGCGCACTATATTTTGTTCTTATAAACCTAGCACTATTCATCTTTGTAACGTGGTATATTAATCTTCTATGCTTCATGCTTTCTCCCGTAGCTCTTATTGTGATTCTTGGATACAGCTACACGAAAAGATTTACGCCTTTATGCCATTTTGTCCTTAGTGCAGGGCTGGCACTCGCTCCGGTTGGCGCATACCTCGCTGTCACAGGAGAATTTAACACTCTACCTTTACTTTTTTCACTCATCGTGCTTTTCTGGGTAAGTGGCTTTGATATTATTTACTCATGCATGGATATAAGCTTCGACAAACAGAACGGGTTAAAAAGTGTTCCCACCCTTATTGGCGTAAGCAAATCACTCTCCCTGTCTGCCCTAATGCACTCATTAACTATTATTTTTACTCTAATCGCCGGATTTATTGTTGCATCTGGAGCACTATACTGGATTGGAGCACTGCTATTTGCTGTGCTGCTTTATTACCAGCACAGCACCATAAAAAAACAGAGCTTAAACAGTGTAGGACAAACCTTTGGAATAATTAACGGCACTGCAGGTTCTTTATTTGCTGCCTTTGTTATTGCCTCGCTATATATAAAATAGCGGCTACGCTTATCAAAACTTATAATTAAACCCTATATTCATCACCTCCATAAGCTGCCACTTTGTTGTTGTATCTCCCGTCTCGTTCCCTTCACTATCAAGTATGGGAAACTTAACATTCTCATCAAAAATGATATTGACTGCAAGCCTGACATCAATATATTGGGTAGCCTGTATAACCAATAGCTGATCCCATATTACATTTAAGTTTTTATCTGACTTCACGTAGCCTCTAAATATTTCGGCTTTCGTCTCATACCTTATATTTTCACGAAACTGCCTCTTATAATTACACTTCATAATCATACCCGGCTGCCGCAGTAGTGTTGTTCCGGGCTCCAAGCCATACCTAGTAGGATCAATATTGCTATTGCTTACATATGTTACTTTTGTAGTAATAGGAGATATAAACAGAGAAAAATCCTTGTTCGGATTATAATCCAGCCCAATAGAAAATGTCAAATAGCCGGGAGACATAAATGCAGATATTGGTACTTCATCCTCAACATTTTTGTAACCAAGCCCCCACTGAGTGCGAAAATTACTCTCCGCCGAATAATACCACTTTTTAAATGCAGAATAACCAAACCTTGACTGCACCTCCATTTTATCATCGCTTTTATTGAAGAAACCTCCGGAAAGATAGCCTCCATAGCGAACCTCAAAATCATTCTCCCACTTTACATTATCACTCAAATGATAAACCTTATACTTACCTACCAGCAAGCAAGAGCCTGATGGCTCACCCCCTCGTGCCCAATTGGCCATCGCCACCTGGCTAATCCCGACAGAGACCTCCCCTCCCATATCCCACGGATAAGCTTTCGGTGTCTCAAGCTTTATCTCCTTTAAAGACCTGTCAACCGTCCTCTCCTTAAGCCGTGCTCCTTTGAATTGAGTTTTTGAAAAACGCGCAAGTCGCACTCCATCGTCAATTATTATTTGAACATCTCCTTTTCCTGTATTCCTTAAAACAACGCCCAAAGAATCATTCTGCTCATTCTTCAAATAAAAACGGACTGGTTTTTTATCCATGTTGGCCGTCCATACCTCAGAAGTATCTCCAGAAATATTACTGACTCTTAAAAGTACCGAATCAGCTTCAGCATAGCGAGTAAGATAATCCAGTGCAAACCGCACAGAATCATTAATATTCTCTACAGCCTGATCGTTATAACTACAAAGCAGTTCAAAATTTTGCCACTCAACAGCTGCTTCATATCGCTTTGCATCAACACCCACAATAGAGTCTATATAGCTTTCACGAAATTTCTGTGATACAGAATCCCGAAAAACTGCCTCTAGTGAATCATTATACATTTTTAAGTGTGGATAAAAATCAAACACAGGCATTAGACCCGCTTTCAACTCAATATCGTCAAATAGTTCATCGGGAACAGGGATATGTATCTTTTGGAGACTGTCAGTAACAACAGAAGCTCTCTCCTTAACCATTTTATCTAGCTCGTCAGGCATAATGTAACCCGAAACAGGCTCAAAGTCTTTTATATCCTGTGGGTTACGATCAAAAATAAACACTACGCTATTGTCATCCAATAACCTGTTCATATCTATAGCAATAGTATCAATGGGTGCATTCTCTGCATGATCCAGTATACCTTTTATTGGTTTTTGGTAGGCACTGTCAGTAACATACCACTCACCACCTGAATACAGGAGCCTTCCCACTACTCCCATACTCCACCTCAAAGTATCAAAGGTCTCCTTATAGTCTTTCTTCTCAACTCTACTTTGAGAATATCCTACTTGAGAAATACTTAGGGAAAAAAGTAGTAATCCACACCCCAGTAATATGCTTGAAATACTTTTTGACATAAAATATGATCACATTAAAATACTTCTACAAAAGTAAAACTTTGAATGATATTCCACAATTTTATATTTGAGATTGCAACAGTTATACTTTGCTGTTTAAAATCTTTTGATTTGATTACCCAAGAAAGTCTGCTAATTTTACACAAAAATTCCCATTTGAAAATAATCAATGGCCAGAGAACTATTTTTAATGTATTTTATGCTTGCTGCTTGCAGAAGTAAAAAAGCTCATACAACCTGCAACTTTGATAAATACCCGTTAAGCAAGCTCTATCTTAGGCGTCTTCTTGCCGGAGTAAGTATTTTTCTCATTAGTATGCAGGTTGCTCTCTCTCAGCACGAAAGTTCTGATAATATTTATATTGATTCTATCGCAATTGAAAAAAACTGGTACACTCGAGATAAAATTATACTCAGAGAACTGGATTTTACAGCAAAAGAAACTGTTTCAAAACAACAGATGGAGACTGCTGTCGTAAGAATCTGGAATATCGGCAACTTTGTTGATGTCGGATATAACATTGACACTCTCGAAGACAAATCAGTTGTAATGAGAATATTAGCAAGGGATGCCTTTACCATCATGCCTATTGTAGGTTTTAGCGGCAGCAATGAAGATAACGTTAAAGAATTGGGAATTTATGATAGTAATTTTCTTGGGAGAAATATTAACTTCAGAATTGAAAGTAAGTTTGGAACACTTAGAAATAATTATGATTTAAATTTCGCTTTACCCAGGCAAATGCTGTATGGTAATATGACCTTATCATTCACAGCATCTGTAGGAAAGTTTCAAAACTATCGCTATTCAGAAGGTGAAAAAATATCAGGAGTTGGATACTCTGCAGACCTGCTTTCTTTGGATATTGGGAACCCTTACCATGAGGACTTTTACTATACATTTTCCCCTGACATTGGATTATCACTATTTCAGCATAAAACGAACAGCTCCCTAATAACTGAAGGAGTTGCAACATGTGATGATTATAATGTGAGCTACCTGAGCATCTCTGTTAGTGAATCTATTGGCATAGTAAATAAGATGCGCCACCAACAATACGGAGCTTTGGCGAGTATGAGCCACACCTTTGGAATAGGGTTAAATAACGAGAGCCTTTTCTACTACTCGCTGGACTTTGAAGCGCAGTATCATAAACTTTTCAATAAAGTAGTACAATTTAGCTCATCTTTCAATAGCTCCTATACAACCAGCAATCTTCCTTCACTAATCTACTACAGGGGTGCATCCGATGTCCTTGGTATAAGGACTGGGGAAATTTCGGGAAAGGCTTTTTACTCAGCATATATAGGAGGGCACTTCACCTATCTCAATAAAAACTGGGGCGCAATAGAACATTCCGTATATGTAAACTGGGGTAATGGAAACGACAACTACCTCAGCATTTATACAACAAAACCAATCGTTGGTGTTGGCACCGGGCTACAACTTATGATTCCTACAGTCCCTTGGATGGTAGTACATGTAAACTTCAGTTATACAGGTAAAAACAGCAACTGGCTTCACATTCAAATATAGCTTGAACCGATAACTTAAAGCCTGTACTCTATACAACCTTTTACTTGTCGACCAGGCATATTATACCCATCTTTTTCTGCGTAGTTTTCGTCCAGTAAATTAGAGATAGCTAACTTTAATGCCCAGTTACTGTTAAAAGCGTATGCTATCGAATAGTCAAAAACTAAAGATACGGGATATCTCAAAATCATATCACTCTCAACATACCCTCCCCCTGTATAATAATCTCCAGGAGTGATGTCCGGACGAAAATAACTGAAATCATCCTCTCCCAGGCGGCGTCCAATATACCTACCATGCAGCCTGGTTGAAAACCCATTTTTGTTTTTGTAATATATCCCAAAATTTCCACTGAGCTGCTGGACATGTCTCATATACTGAACAACGATACTATCTCTTTCTGTACTTGATCTCAGCGTCTGTACAACACTTGCATTAACCATAAACGTCCAGTTTGAGTATAACTCCAATATAAATCTATTATCAAAAAAACAGCCCAAATTTACAACCGAAACCACTTCAATACCACTCATATCCGACTCATCTGCATTAATATATGTCTTCTCTCCGGTACTTAGCCCTCTCTCTACAATTTTATCATAATGTTTTGTTTGAAACCAGGTTATATCAACACTCAGACCCTTTCCTGCAAGAGTGTATTTCGCTCCTATATCGTACGAGCGGGACCTCTCGGGCCTCAGGGCAGGATTGCCAACATATAATTGCTCCCAACCCCATTCCGGCATTGAAACCTTATACTCACCGGCAACTTTATAAGCGTCAGGAACAACAAATGCCGTTCCAAATGAAGAGTGTATCCTGAACCCTTCCAAAGGCCTATACTGTACCCCAACCCCAGGATTAAAGGTATTATAACTCTCACTGGCTCCCAGTGCACTCATCAAGTCGCTTTGCACTATATGGTAAGAAAAATGGTCATAGCGCACCCCTCCATTTATATCAAAACTGTTGTTTGAATAGGTGAGCTGCATAAAGCCTCCTACATTACTATTTTGGTTGTCGGGCACATATGGAGATTCAGGAGTGCCATCTGCCCCAAATCTCTCCGACTTATATCTGTCAATACCATAATCAACTCCAACAGCTACTTTCATGTCTGGGAGTTCAAAACTATCCTGCAGCCTAAAGCCATACTTTGTTATACAGCTCTCAAAATTGATAAACCCAGCATCCGAATTATCTGAATAGTTCGGATCTTCTACCCTTGTATAATAAGGTGCGAGCATAAATAGATTACTACCACGCTTCCGCTCAATATGCCCATAAATATTCAGATTGTCAATATCCTTCTTTGTTTGCTCGTACCCTCCCCAATAATTACCTGGGACACCTACATCTTCCGCAAAGGTATACATAACCTCTGTGCCAACTCTCCAATAACTGCTTACCTGCCAATCAAGCATCCCGTTTACACTCTTTAGCTCAAAAGCTGAGTTCTGCATTATGTCACCATACGAATTTTTATCAAGCATAAGCACCTCCTGCGCAGACACTTCTAGTAGATTTCTTTTCCCAATGCGATAGTTCTTTCTCTGCTCTTGTTGTGAAAAACCCAGTGCAAACATAAGGTCCTTTGATAAACTTCCGCCAGCAGAGGCTTTAATCCCAAAACTACCAAAACTCCCTCCTTCTAAAGAAAAACTTCCATGAGGCTCTCTTTTCCCCCGCTGAGTAATAATATTTATTACTCCACCCATGGCATCGGAACCGTACAAAACAGAATATGCCCCCTTCACAACCTCTACCCGCTCAACATTATCCATGCTAATAGATGCTATATTGGTTGTTCCGGCCGGACTGCCATTGATGAGAATAAGAGTATATCCTCTGGTTAATGCTGCAGGAGAGAACCCCCTCATACCAACAGTTGCAATTAACCCGGGATACTGAAGAATATCAAGATTTGAAGATCGCTTTAACGCCTCAGCGAGGTTTTCAGAAGGAATACTTTCTATAAGCTGAGAAGTAATAACCTCCACCTTTTGCGGAATACTTCTCAACTTACTATTAATGCGGGTTGCTTCTACAACCACTTCCTCTATATCATAATTTTTAAGTGTATCGCTTCCTGTGGTGGCGGCTACATCAAAAACAGCATGTAATAGTAAAAACAACCAAGCACACCTATGCACTTTATATAAAATGCTTCTCTTAATTTTAATTGTTAAAATATGAGACCTTTGCAAAACTCATCTTTTTATTAATATTTTCTTCAAAATCCTCATTCACACCGGCAAACTATGGCTTCTCATCGAACATCTCCTTAACCTGCACCAAAATATTTTGTCCCGCAAAAAATCTCAAAACCTGATCATCGGTGCCTAAAAAGCTGCTCTATGTAGTAACTGCCAGTTATAAATCTCATCACCATAGTTATATTGACAGTGTATCCGTCGGCTTACACACCCTACCTGAAATGGGAAAAACAACAGGCTTACCCGACAACGGGTTTTGCTGTGTTATAACAACTGTCTTATACACATCCTCAATGTTCTTATAGGTCAACACCTCATCAGGAGCTCCGTGAGAGTGTACACAACCATCATTCATCATTACAAGATAACTACAGTACTCTCCTGCCATATTCAGATCATGTATAATCATCAATACTGTAAGTTCCAATTCTGTATTAAGCCTGTGAATAAGATCCAGAATCATTGTCTGGTGCGATATATCAAGATGAGATGTTGGCTCATCAAGTAGCAGCAGACTAGGCTCCTGCGCTAGAGCCTTTGCTATTCCTGCCAACTGCTGCTCCCCTCCGCTCAACTCTGACATATACTTATCCCTTAACTGGTAAACACCTGTCAACTTCATATACTTATAAGCAATATCAAAATCACTGTCTCTTTCTAAAAACTGAAACCTCCGGGAGTAAGATATCCTTCCCATTAAAACATAGTCCGTAACTGTAATAGCTGCAGGCTCAATAAACTGAGAAACGACAGCTATATTTCTGGCTCTTTCTCTAAAAGACATAAGCCCCAAATCCTTACCATCAATACTTACCGAGCCTGATTTAGCCTTTAGCTCATTGGTCACTCCCTTAAAAAGAGTTGTCTTTCCAGAACCGTTGGGACCTATGATCCCAGTAAAGCTTCCCCTATTAATAGACAAACAGACGTTACTAATATGAAACCCTTTCCCATACCCGCACGTAAAACTTTCAATATTTAAAAATCCTTTCATCTCCTTCTGTTAATACTCATTTTGTGTCTGCATATCATTACAATAAAAGCTACACCCCCTACTATACCTGTTATCACACCTACAGGTAAAACATTGGGTGCCACAATAGTATGAGCTACTGTATTGCATAATACAAGAAAACTTCCCCCAATAATAAACGACCCCGGCAGCAATATTCGGTGGTCGTTACCAACAAGCTGCCTTACCAGGTGAGGAATAACCAACCCTACAAAGCCTATAACACCTGTTACCGAAACACACACCCCTGTAAGCAATGATGCAACTATAAAGAGAACACGTATCGATCTCTCTGTATCTATACCCAGATGCCGGGCTTCATTCTCACTAAGCCTCAATGCATTTAATGGTTTCACAAACATATATGAAAAGGCCAGCCCCAACAGTGATATAACAACCACACTATTTACAAGTAGCGGATTGGGCTCATCCAATGACCCCATTATCCAAAAAATTATACTGTAAAGGCTTTCAGATGTGGTAATGGACATTAAAAGCATCATCATAGCAGAAGACATAAAACTTATCATCACACCAATCAGCAGCATATTGTGGGCATTTATCCCACCCTTTTTAGTGCTTAGAACGTACACTAAAAAAATAGCTAATACAGAGCCGGCAAAGCCTGCTGCCGGCAACATATAAACACTTATTATGTGATGTAACCCTAAAACAATGATTAATGTAACACCCAGGCCGGCACCTCCTGAAATACCAAGTGTATATGGCTCCACCAATGGATTTCGGTACACTCCCTGCAAAATTACTCCCGCAATGCTCAACCCTCCACCAACTGCCATCCCCAAACAGATGCGTGGAAGCCTAAGCTTTGTTAAAATAGTGTACTCCATACTTCCCTCCCCATGTATAAGTATTTTCGGAATACTGAAAAATGGAATATTTAACTCTCCCGTTGATGCCGAATGTACAAACACAACAAATGACACAATACAAAATGCAATAAGCCACCCACCCCAAACAATAAGCCGTTTTCTCCCCATACGTTTTTTCATTGAAATATGTTTATTATTTAAGAGCCGCACCTGACTTTCGGTAAATAAAATTGACCATTTGCTCTACCATGTTCACAAATAGCCCGGGTGTTGGACTGCAAGCATCATCAGTATCTATAGTAAATACCCTATTCTCTCTTACTGCCGACAAGTTTGGATACCTCTCCCACTCCAACTTCTCATCTTCCCCGGCAGCACCCATAACTGCGATAATAATAACATCAGGATCTTTTACTAAAACCCACTCCCGTGTAATAGCTCCCATTGTCAAGTCCGATGCTATATTTACACCATTAGCGTAGCGTATATAATCGTCCGAGAAACTGTTTGGAATAGCTGTAAACAATGGCCTCGCTCCTATCTCAAAAAATATCCTGAGAGAATCTTCCGAAGGGATGGCACTCCTTATCTCTTTCAACCTGATATTCTCTCTCTCAACAATAGCTTTGGCCAGCTGTTCCTCACCAACAAGCTTTCCTATATCAATAAACTGACTACATATTTCCTTGTACGACTTCGGCAAAGGATATACCTCAACCCTTACTCCGGAACTTTTAAGTACTGCAATAACTTCAGGTTTTGTTAACAATGAAGCAACAACCACATCCGGCCTCATAGATATTACTCTCTCTACACTCACATTCATCCCTGAAGCAACTATCCTTCCCTTGTCTGGGTGCACAATCCCACAGTACTTTGTATATCCGAAAAGTTTATCCTCAGACCCCAACACGCATATACTTTTTGTTAATGATGGAGACAAAGAAACAATGCAGTTAACTTGGCCCTTAGCCCTCGTAACAAAAAATGACACAACGAAAAGTGTGAATATAGCAATGTTATAATAGCTGCTCTTTTTCATACACTACATTAATTTTAACCTTCGGAAACACTACATGTATTTAACAGCCTATCACGAATCTTAACCTCCCGAAGCTCGATTTTTTAAAGCAAATATGGCAGGTCTTCTGGCTCGTCCCGGTTTTCAGCGCCTTCCCATCTACATAACTTACAGACAGTGGCAGGGTATAGAAAAACCGCTTCCCAAAAAAGGGCGGACTTACAGCTGCGGGTACAGCTCCGGACTCCCTGTTAAAATAACAAGCCACCGGATTCCCATATTACGGATTTCCCTGAAAAGGAAAATTCCACCATACAGTGCGAATTTACATCTTTAATTTTTAAAGAAGGTAAACTTCAGCATAAAAACATGTAAAGAAGCTTAACTTACTGGCTTCCACGTTGAGGAGTCAAAAAAACCTTAACTTGTCAGTTAAATGAGAGTTTTGACAAAAATATTAATAGAGAGACAAGCCCCCCTGTTTTGTGCATTGCAGCACCCAAGTTTATAATTTCATATTTAACAACTTTTTTTGCATTTCAGTTGGCTGTAATATTTTTGTTCTGACTTGTTTCGATTTGGGCAGAGTGTATTGCAGCTGCCTGATCTGCCGGATTTGTTCCAAGGCTTTTTCAGCAGAGATATCAATATTATTTGCCCTCAATAACCTTTCCAGCTCTTTGTAAATGGCATAGGCTGTGAAACAAATACAGATATGGGCTTCAATGCGTTCTTTTAAGCGGTGATAAACTGGCCGTATTCGTAAATCAGTTTTTGATATACGAAAAGCTTTTTCCACTTGCCACAACTGACTATAATTCCCGATAACATCTTTTCTCGGTAAATGGGTATTGGTTACATAACCCTTCAACCCATCCCAAACTCTATCTGACTGGAACTTATCGTAGTCGATTTTAACGGCAATCTCCCCCGACAGATTCAGATATTTATTATACCCGCGATTATTTATGTGATTCTTTGTTAGCTTGCCGGAAGCAACACGTTTTTCAAGTCTTTTTAAGCCCTTCTCTCTGTTTTTTTTATCGTTGAAGGCTCTTTTTTCTGAGAAGCTGATAATCAACCTTCCATTCTTGTTTTTCAACTCAACTGGCTTGTTTTCTTTAATATCAAGAGCTATAATTTTTTCTTTTATTTTTTGACTTTCATTCTTTATCCGTCCTCCAAGTATGTACTCGTATTTGTTTTCAATCAAGGCATTTATGTTCTTCTGCGAGAGTAAAGCTGCATCGGCAACTACAATAGGCCTTTCGATATTAAATTTATTTTGAAAGGCTTCCAGAACAGGGATTAGTGTTTTTGTTTCAGAGGTGTTTCCCTCGAATATTTGATAGCCAATCGGGTATCCATATTTACCCACCAGTAAACCTATCATTATTTGCGGTTGTTGATGCTTGCCATCTTTGTTGAATCCGGGAATACGGTAGTCATCTTCTTCTGATGCCTCAAAATACAATGTGGTCATATCATAAAATGCGACACTTATCTTTCCTTTTAGTAGCTTCCTGGTGTGCTTAAAGGTAAGTTGTTCAATTTGTGGCTTTAAACTTGTATTTAGCTCGTCAAGGAAACGATAAATAGTGTGTACGCTAACATCTGTATTCAGGTGCTGTCTAAAATAGTCAACGGTTTTTAATTTGCTTCCCGGGTACACTAACCGACATAATACCAGGTTGCGAAAATAATTGCAGCACCCATCATCCGGAAAGTTAAAGACTTGATAAATTTTGCCTAAAATTAATTCACTTCCTACAACTTGTAAATGATTGTTTGCAATGCTGCCCACAAAGTTTTCAACCACCAAATCATCGTGTTCAACAAAAAGCGATTGCATGTCCCTAAGCCGCTCTATCTCTGTGTTGGCAAGCAATAAAAGCAATTCTTCTTCCCGCTTTGTTTTTGCGCAACCTACGGTTTTTACAACCTTATATTTACCATGATTTTTTGAGATTATCTGTACACTCACAGAACCACTCCGATTCTTATTTTTTCGGACAAACATGCATAAAATTAAGCATGCAGCACCCAAAATGCAAATTTGAAATTCCTATCTTGCTGATAATCAGTAGTGCATTCTTGGGGCGTCGTTGTGGTGCACAAAACAGGAAAACATGTAAAGAAGCTTAACTTACTGGCTTCCACGTTGAGGAGTCAAAAAAACCTTAACTTGTCAGTTAAATGAGAGTTTTGACAAAAATATTAATAGAGAGACAAGCCCCGCAAAGGCTTTAATATCTGCTATATTGAGGCAACTCCTTATTTAGTAACTACCCCTAACTCCGCTATCCCTACTACACCATTTTCATCTACTACCGATAAAGCACGAAGCTTGACAAATCGCCCTCTCTCGGCCTTAAACAGCCTCTTTTGCCATATCGGATTACTCTTTATATTTGAAAATTCTCCCTTAGACACCGGGGTTCCCCACCTTTTCCCATCCATGCTTACATAAAAGTTATAATTAAAAATAAGGCCCTTCTCACCTCTACTCTGATCAGGCAGATAGGTAAAACCCTCAATATCCAACTCTTCGCCTAAATCAACAATAATATCAACAGGAAAATCCTCTGCATTAGTAAAATAAGTTGAAGAAGGATCATCATCAATTGCCTTATTCGCATGCTTACTTTGAGTGTCATGAAGTTTCCACTTGGCCTTGCAGACATCAAACAGAGTAGTTGTCACAGGGCCTGATTCTTCGGTTTCTGGATCGAAAGAAACTGCTTTGACCACCCCTTTCCTTTTTTGCATAAACGGCTCTTTATAGAGAGAAGAACCGGCATTTGGCTCTGAACCATCTGTCGTATATCTTATTTCGCTGGTGCGCTCAAAAGTAGTCATGCTCACACGTCCGACCTTATCCCTGCTAATATCAGGAGCTAGCAATACTTTGGGGGCATTATATATCTCAATATTTGATATAGTAGGGCAGGCTTTAGACCTCTTTATGCTAAACCGCACCTTCGTAGCCGTTATCGGGTCAAACCGTAAAATGCGCTTATAACCAATAGTTGTTTCAGATGCCAGCTCTACCCACTCTCCATTGGCCATCGCTTCAAGTGTGAACTCTTGTACTCTCTGTCCCAAAGCAATATACTCCTGTACCAGAAAACGATTTACTGTTGTCGCTCTCTTTAAATCTATAATCAGCGACGCTTCGGTAATATTATCATCCGTTGCCCAGTATGTTTTTTTATTCCCATCAACTACATTCTTTGCACTATACCCACGTCCTCTATCCGATGTAGCAGTTACCCTTTTTCCCTTTGCAATATTATGAGCAAAATCCGCTTTTATTGTCTTTGCCAATCCCATAAGAGCTGCTGAATCATTCTCATGAACAAGCCCCCTTCTATCAACTGGGAAATTTAGTAGTAGCGATGCATTTCTACCTATCGAATTGTAATAAATATTAAGTAGCCAGGGAATATCTTTTACTTTATGATCTTCCGACTCATGATAATACCAGCCCGGCCTTATTGATACATCTGCCTCTGCCGGAACCCAGTGCGTCCCATCATCATGCCCTTCACGTAGCTCTTTATAATGTGGATAACCCGGCCAGACCTCATCCCTGCGTAACAGTGACCAGTTTGTTTCTGGTGACCACCCCTCCTCATTGCCAATCCAACGAACATCAGGCCCCGCATCACTAAAAAGAACTGCACTAGGCTGCAAGTTTCGCACTATCTTGTAAGTATTTGGCCAATCATAATAACTCTTTCTATCTATTTCTCTTCTCTCTCTTGCCCCTCCATAATAACCTACCCCCCCATTTGCCCCGTCAAACCACACCTCAAAAATCTCTCCATAGTTGGATAGCAATTCACGCAACTGTTCACGCATTATTTCTATATACTCAGGCCTACCATAATACTGACTATTACGATCCCAGGGAGAGAGATAGACCCCCAGCTTTAACCCATACTCTTTGCATGCCTCCGCCAACTCTTCTACTATATCACCCTCTCCGTTGCGATAGGGGGAATTCTTAACAGAATGCTCAGTTGTTTTAGTAGGCCACAGACAGAAACCATCATGATGCTTGGCAGTCAATATAACTCCTGTCATGCCAGCCTCCTTAAATATGCGACACCATTGGCGACAATCCAAATCAGACGGATTAAAGATCTCAGGCGACTCATCACCATAACCCCACTCCATATTGGTAAAAGTGTTCATATTAAAATGAACAAAAGCGTAAAACTCCATCTCGTGCCACGCAAGTTGCCTCTCTGACGGAATGGGACCAAACGGGTTAGGAGGAGCAGCCTGCCTACATGAAGTAACCGTTGCCAGTACAAAAAACGGCATAAACAAACTGGCTCTAAAACATTTCATTATATTATACATACTCACTCTTATATGAAGAAATAACATTTATGCTGAGACTGTAAAAATAGCAGCAATGTGAATGTCGAACATTAACGCTACTTACAGTATATTTTGATCACAATTAAAGTATTAATAGCTCAAATTTAATAATTTATTCCATCCTTAAAACATTTAGTTTTACCTTTGGAATGCTTTAAAGTTAATGTTAACCGTTTATGGCATCAAAGCAAGATATTAAATCACCAATAAAATCGGAGCTAAAAGGGTTTGAGCCATATTATCGGCGCGCTACAAAAACGAAAATCCCCATTCTTGACATCATAATCAACTATATACTGAGGAGAAAGGGTAAACAGATGCGCCCTATCTTAGTGTTTCTTTCAGCTAAACTGAATGGAGAATTTAATGAAAAAGCTTACCACGCAGCTATTACAATTGAACTTTTACATACAGCTACATTACTACATGATGACGTAGTAGATGAGGCGCATCAGCGCAGAGGTTTCTTTTCAATTAATGCTATATGGAAAAATAAACTAGCTGTACTTGTGGGAGACTATATTCTTGCAAAAGGATTGCTATGGTCACTTGACCATGACAACTATGACCTTCTTAAGCATATATCTGTAGCTGTAAAAGACATGAGTGAGGGAGAGATTCTCCAGATCGAAAAAAATCGAAAATTCAATGTGACAGAGGAGACATATTTTGAAATAATAAAGAAAAAAACTGCATCATTGCTGTCAACAAGTGCTGCCGTGGGAACATGCTCTGTAACCAATGATGAGAAAAAAATATCGCTAATGCGCAAATTTGGCGAACATGCCGGAATCGCATATCAAATTAAAGATGACCTCTTCGACTTTGAAAAGAATAAACTTACAGGAAAACCAGCAGGTAACGATATTCGTGAAAGAAAAATGACACTACCTTTTATATACGCACTTTCCGTATCGAAAAAAAAGGAGAAAAGTAGCATATTAAAAACTCTGAAAAAGCATGACAAATCATCTGAAGATATTGATAAAATCATCAAATTTGTAAGGAAAAAAGGGGGAATGGAATATGCCAAAAGCATGATGCTGCTATACAGGAATAAAGCAATAAAACTTCTTGACACATATCCCGAATCAAAATATAAAACAGCGCTTATAGAATATGTCAACTATATTACATCCAGAAAAAAGTAAAATATGATAGGCAACAACTCGAACGCAAACAACATATTATATATCAAAGCCCACTACAACTCTAAGGACTTTGGCCAAGGTTAAGAAAAGCGATGTAAAATTAGGACATTGAGATAGCTCTCGACAAAAAAACAGGTAAAAGCAGATAAGAACTTCACTATTATTATGACGGGGGAAAGTAGCAGACATGCCTGTTGCATAATCACCCTGAATCTACAGGCACACAGTATATGAGGAAACTACGAAACGATGAACTAAAAAGAATGAGCACTGAAGAGTTTAAAAGTGCGGAAAGACTCCCGGTTACTATCATCATCGACAATATTCGCAGTGGCAACAATACAGGCTCTATCTTTAGAACATCCGACGCCTTATCGGTACAAAAAATTATCCTTTGTGGCATTACAGCTACCCCCCCAAATAAAGAGATACATAAAACCGCACTGGGTGCAGAAGATTCTGTCCCATGGGAATATTTTGAATTCACAGAAGACGCCGTGAAAAAGCTAAAAGAAGAAGAGTACACCATTATAGCTGTAGAGCAGGTAGAGGGTAGCATCTCGCTACCTGAATATACCCCAAAAAAAGGACAAAAATCGGCGTTGATCTTTGGGAATGAAGTAAAAGGGGTTCAGCAAAAGATCATTGACATGTGTGACAAAGCTATTGAAATACCCCAGTATGGCACAAAACACTCTCTCAATGTATCTGTTTGTGTCGGAATTACACTTTGGGAAATAGTTCGCAAGCTAACTATGAACTGATGCTCCCTGCAAGGGGCTTCCACACAGACGAAAACTAAACAAGTCACATCTAATCATCAAACATTATATCAGCGTAAGATTTTTGCTATAACAGCCAAAAATTGCAACCGGCTAATATTGTTTAACTTCAAAAAATTTATAGCTTTGACGTGCATCTTAGCTATCATGTATGTAACTAGGAACTGCTAAAACACCGGATGAAAGTCAGAACAGAACAGAACTCTTTTTAACAAAAACTATGTAGAAAATATTAACACTCTACAACCTGTAAAACATGTCAACACTTTAGATTCAACCAGAAACCCTATATATAAACTACAACCAAATAAATGGAGCAAAAAAATGAACCTAAAAAACTTCGTCGCTCAGCTACCATGATTAAGCTTGGTGGTGTATGTGGAGGACTTGCAGAGTACTTCAATGCAGATGTAACTATTTTCAGGCTTATATTTGCTATTGCGGCAGTATTCAGCTTTCTTATCCCCGCCACAATTGCATATCTGGTAATGTGGATTATAATCCCGAAGAACCCATACAATTAAAAGCGTGAAGAAGCTTTATAATAATAAATAATAGACTAATGGCTGCACATCTATCCAACCTATATAAAATGAGGGGATGGGTATTTCCCATACAGCCCAAACAATTTAATATACCCCAAATACAAACTGATAATTTAATAACCAAAAAAATATTTTAAAACAATAAAACCGCGACAAATCATGAAACGTATTACTGTTATTGCCATTACCACTCTTTTTGTAGTCTCCTCTTTTGCTCAGGACATGAACAATATACGCCTGTCTGAAGAGCTGAGGCGACCAGCTACAGGAAGAAAAGAGATACGAGTACCGGACATTCTTGGATATAAAACGCTTAAATGTGATTTTCATATGCACACGGTCTTTTCCGACGGCTCAGTATGGCCCACGTTCAGAGTTGATGAAGCATGGGAAGAGGGGCTGGATGCAATCTCTATAACAGATCATATTGAAAACAACCCTTCCAAAAGATTTGTAGGAGGAGACCATAACTCCCCATACGATATTGCTTTGGGCAGAGCTTTGGAAAAGAATATCATTCTTGTGCGTGGCGGTGAAATTTCACGAGGCATGCCTCCCGGGCACTTTAATGCCCTGTTTGTGAATGATGTAAACCCTCTAAATACTGAAGACTACATGGACGCTTTTAAAGAGGCCGCCAGACAGGGTGCTTTTATTAAGTGGAACCACCCGGGATGGAAAGCACAACAACCCGACACTACAATGTGGTGGAATATACACCAGGAACTGTACGAAAAAGGGTTGATACATGGGATCGAAGTCTTCAATGAAGTAGAATGGTACCCTATAGCTCTGGACTGGTGTATAGAAAAAAATCTTGCTGTAACAGGGAACTCAGATATTCACGGTGTGGTGTCAAAAATGTATAACCTGGATAAATACCATCGCCCCATGACCCTAGTATTTGCAAAAGACCGCTCAGAAGAGGCTATAAAAGAGGCAATGTTTGATCAAAGAACGGTTGCATTCTTCACCAACACTCTCATCGGTAAAGAGGAATTCTTAAAAGCTATTTTTGAAGCTTGTGTGGTGGTAGGAGAAGGTAAAGTCACCAGTAGGTCAGCGAGAAGGGAAGAGGCCGTTTACTCCGTTAAAAATAACTCTGACATAAAATTCACACTGTCAACAAAGAATAGTAATAAAATAGTAATTCCCGCAAATTCAGAAACTCAGATTTCTCAAAAAGCCGGAAAGAGAGTCCCCTTTATTGTTGAAAATATGTTTATCGGAGGAACAGAAAACCTTAAAGTAGAACTACTATTCGAATAATATAGTTTTTGTGCTATTACACTTACTACTCTTTTATTCTATATACAGGGGTAACTCAGGGATAAAGCTTCAAAGCAGACGGGACAATACCGAACAGCTAGATAAGCTTTCAAGATGAATTACAAAAACAATAATTGTCTGAGACTATGAAAATAGTAGCTTTATAGGTATGTTCTAATCCTCCTTAAAAATACCTTTTAAGTCCAGGCCATCTCCCATCTCATCCTGTTTTATCAATAATCGGGCAAACAGCTCTTTTGCTTTTGCTGAATACTCTTCATTACCGATCAGGTTATTCATCTCTAAAGGATCATTAGTAAGATCAAACAACTTCATTTTTGCTATTTGTGGATACACGATCAACTTATAGCCTTCAGCTCTGATCATTCTCTGCTTGTCCATATATGCTCCATAGATTGACTTATACGAGCTTCGGGTTTGCACCCCTTTTGCAAGAGGCAGCAAACTATTAAACTCCACATAATAAGGTTTTTCAAAGCCTGCTAGCTCTATTGTCGATGGCATAATATCCTGAATATAAACATCCAAATCAATTCGCCTATTTTTAGGTAAATCTGGCCCAATCACAATCAATGGAGATCTCATGCTGTGATCGTACATACTTTGCTTGCCCATTAAGCCATGCTCTCCACACGCCAAGCCGTGATCTGCGCTATAAAAAATGTAAGTATTATCCTTTTGTCCCGAACTCTCTAACGCTTCCATAATACGCCCGATCTGCCTGTCCATATGCGTAATGATCGCATAATACTCTTGACGGTTAACTTTAACGGCGTGCTCAGTCCTGGGAAAAGGAGCCAGCTTCTCATCACGCAACTCCCTATCACACCCTATCGCATCCTTATCAGGGTACTCAGGAAGGAATGTTTTAGGCACCTCAATATTTTCGAGAGGATACATGTCAACACAACTCTTGGGTGACTGGCGCGGATCATGGGGAGCATTAAAGGCCACATACATAAAAAATGGATTCTTACGCTCCCTACACGTACTAATAAAGTCAACCGCCTCGTCTCCCAATACTTCACTCCAGTGCTTACCACCTTTCCAGAATCCCCCATATTGCCTATGCCACGGTTGCCAGATTGTATCGTTTTCATGAAGCGGCCTATTATATCCCTCAGGAGTCTGATTAGGCATACCTCCCGACCGCTTGGTGCCCATATACTCAAAACAGTCTTCTACCTTAGCTCTTATATGCCACTTACCTGCCATATAAGTATCATAACCGGCATTAGCCATAACGTTCCCCCACATCTGTGACATATAAACCGAATCTCTTTGGGACAAATGCTTTTCTATCTTGCGTGCATTCCAAATAGTGCGCCCTGTATTAAGCATTGTTCGTGAAGCTACACAAATCGCACCACTCCACCCTCCCATATTATAAGCATGGGTAAAAGTTACTCCGCTTTCAACCAGCTTATCTAGATTAGGCGTTATCACTTCACGGTTACCTAAAACATGAATCGTATTATATGCCTGGTCATCTGCAAACAAAAATATAATATTCGGTTGCTCTCTCTCTTTTTTAGACTGTGAGGATGACATAGATATAACTGAAGTTGGCACTAATAAAAGTGCGGCAAAAAACAGGTAGCCACTAAACATAATTTTTAACATATATAGTCTATTTAATAATTTTATCCTCTATCTTCATTCCGGCAGATTTAAGTATTTTTCCAAAAACTCACCTTCATTTCTTATTGCTTTCCAGAAATACATTTAATATATTTGACGAAACTACATTTAATTTAACCATTTTCAAATTTAAAATAAATTGCATGATTTTTTTATATTATTGAATATCTTTTAAATCTTATACTTTACAAAATAGCAAACAAACGATGATATTTATAAAACATATAAACATAATGAAAAAACTTATTCTAATACCTGTTATACTCTTATTACTAGCCGGATGTTCAAAAAAAGTACCATCCTATTTGCAGAACTATAAAAAAGAGTACAGGGAGAACCCAAAAGCTGCAAACCTGCAATGGTTTAAAGATGCGCAATATGGGCTGTTCATCCACTATGGCCTATACAGTATTTTAGAAAAAGGAGAATGGGTTCAATTAAGAGACACTATTCCTGTGGCGGAATATGCAAAACTAAAAGACAGATTTACTGCTGAAAACTTCAATGCCGATAAAATAACAGATATCGCAATTGATGCCGGGATGAAGTATATAACAATCACTACAAAACACCATGATGGCTTCTGCCTGTTTGATACAAAAGCAACCGATTTCAATGTGTTAAACTCCCCCGCAAAGAGAGATCTAATAAAAGAGCTTTACGATGCCTGTAGACGAAAAGGGCTTGGACTATTTTTGTACTACTCTTATGGAGCTGACTGGAAGCACCCCTACTTTTATTCAAGAGAAAAGGGCTGGGCTAGTGGAAGGCCTGCATACACTGAGCCCCAACCCGAGTATAAATTCAAAAAAGATGAAGACTTTGAAATCTATATTGACTTTGTTCATCAACAACTAAAAGAGCTGCTAAACCAATACCCCGACATTGCAGGAATATGGTTTGACCCTATCATGGGCTACTATGCACGTCCCAGCCTATTCCCTATTGACTCGACCTATGCTCTGATACGAAGCATGTCCCCTCACGCTTTGATATCTTTTAAACAAGGAGCAAATGGTGATGAAGATTTTATGGCACCAGAAAGAGGTGGGAATGCAAAGGTTGGACAGCAATTTGAAATAGCAAAAACAGTATACAAAAAAAATGAGGGTAAACCACGCGAAATATGCAACACATTACAACCTCACGCGTGGGGGTACAGTAAAAAACACGATGGGAATCATAAAACGGCCGATGATATAATTAAAATGCTAGAAAATGCTAGAAAAATAAATGCAAACCTACTTCTAAATGTCGGGCCAAAAGCTGACGGCTCTTTCCCTGAAGAGGACATAAAAGCACTAAAAGAAGCAGGCAAAAGAATTAAATAAAGGGACGAAGCCTTCGCGTGACAAAAGGGCTTATCAGATTATTAAGGGAAAGTTTGAAAGAAAACCCACTTTAGCCGGGAAATAAAATAATACGGGTGTCTCCTACTTTGGATTGACACTAAATTAGATAATCTATTGCGACAGGCTTAAACCATCCGTTCTGCACAAAGACACCTCTCTTCACACGCATAAAGAGAACGCCTGTTATAAGGCCTTTTTAAACTTATTGCGCTCCCCTGCTTCTTTGTATTACACAGACAAAGAAGCAATGGCGGGCTTTATACTTGCTCAAAGAGTGTACTTAAAGCCCGCTATTGCCACTTGCTTTTCAAAACCTCAACTATTGAGCAACCTTAGAAACCTTTAATACCCAGGCATAGTTACATGGAGGATTATTTTGTAGCTCATGTGGTATAGACACAACAAAACTATCTCCCTTCCTATTCCATTTAAGTTTTTTACTACTACCAAGCATTTTTATCTTTGCACCCCTCGCAGGCTTTAATGACTGAATACTAATTTCAGTTGGCATCCTCTCCCCCTCTTCAGCCATATAAATAAAATAAACGCTACCATCTGGTCTTTGGGTCATGCAAATATTATTCTCCTTAAATGGATAAATCGGCTGAGTATTGTAAATGGCTTCACTATTTACTGCCATCCATTCTCCATACTCTTCAAGCAGCTTATAAGCTCCTTCCTGCCATTTACCTTCCGGACTCGGTGCAACATTCAACAGAAGGTTACCCCCTTTAGCAACAATATCCACCAGAGTGTGAACACCCTGCCTGCCACTCATATATTTAGCATTGGGGTTAAAAGACCAGCCACCACCTGAAATAATGCATGACTCCCACGGATAAGGAAGCGTCTTCTCAGGAACTCTGTTTTCGGGTGTAAGGTAATTCTGATTCTTACCATATACCGCGCGGTCAACTACTATAAGGCCAGGCTGCTTTACCCTGATCTTTTCCACCAGCTCATCCATACGAATATCCTGGTTTACTCTCCGCCTCTTTATAAAACCACTCTTACTTTCTTTAGCCTCTTCATAATGCCTATGAAGCCTCTCTTCTGGCACCTTTGCTACCCATCCACCATCCAACCACAAAATATCCATATCCCCATAATCGGTCATTAACTCATCTATCTGATTATGCGTAAACTGAACAAACGCTTCCCACTTATCAGGATACTCATCAGGATCATAGTTCACATTTCTGTCCAGAGGGGGGAAGTATGGATCCCAATACGATGGATGATTCCAGTCCGGCTTGGAAAAATAGACCCCTGTCCATAGCCCCTCCGCCCTGAAAGCATCAAACACCTCTTTTGCTATATTGGCTTTTTCATTCTTATGAAAGGGGCAGTCGTTCGATGTCACTTTATAATCAGTGTACTTGCTGTCAAACATACAAAACCCATCATGATGCTTGGTTGTAAAAACAACATACTTCATACCTGCATTCTTAGCAGCATCAGCCCACTTATTAGGATCAAAATGAACCGGATTAAAAGTTTTTCGTAAATCCTCATACTCCCTCTTATACGCAAAATAGTTGTCGGGATTTTCCCCTTTTCTTCGCTTGCACCAACCATAATCCTCAGGACACAACGACCAGGACTCCACAATGCCCCATTGGCTATATGTTCCCCAATGCATTAAAAGTCCAAACTTAATATCTTGCCAATCTTTCAGTTTTTCAACCACCAGAGGGTCAGTCTCCGGCACATAACGCTCATCCTCGTATATGGCCTGAGAAAAAATATTTACCGTGTAAAAACCTAGTAATAATAATAAAGCTGTCTTTTTCATTAATTTAAATATTGTTATAAATAATAAATACCTAGTCGCCTGCTATCAATTTGCTGACAACCTTCCTCGACCATAAAAATAGCTATTTAAAACTTGAACACAATTAATACAGCTTGAAGTCTTTGCAAAACTCATCCTTTTAATTAACATTCCTATCAAAATTTTCATTTTTACCTGCAAACAAACATTTATTATCAAGCTTTTCACCAGCCTGAATCAATATTTTGCACCCTGCAAAAAACCACCCCTTTGAACAGCCTGTTTCCCTTTTTATTAAAAGTATACTCAGGCACTCTAGCAGCTTTCTCTCTATTTTGGAAAACTCTCATTTTAGAATTATATTTGTGATATGCTGTACAGTGGTAAATGCAGCTTCAACTTCAGAAGGCGCGGACTTCCTAATGCTTAAACAACTAATAGTGAGGACGCCCGCAACAATTTAAATAGGGGAAATAAAAATATAATTACTCACAAAAGCTCTGCTACCAATTTGTACTTCTGAAGCTAACCGCTTTTGGACACACACAAATAAATGATTACTTTGACAATAGAAAATTAAATTATAAACAGATGAAAAGGAGAAACTTTATTAGAACAAGTGTAGGAGCAGGAGTGGCAACAAGTACAGCCCTAACATTTGGAGGAGCGAAAAATATCTTTGCTAAAAGCGCTGATAGCAACTACGACCTAGTGGCTGTTCGCGGTGGTGAGCCGGATGTGATGTTTGATAAAGGAATCGCTTCGCTTGGGGGCATGGAGAAATTTGTAAAAAAAGGAGATAAAGTACTACTTAAGCCCAATATTGGATGGGACAGAATCCCTGAAAGGGGAGGCAATACTCACCCTTTACTGGTAAAAAGGGTTACAGAGCACTGCTTTCAGGCTGGAGCCAAAGAGGTACTTGTTTTTGACCACACATGCCATGAGTGGACGAAGTGCTATAAAAACTCCGGGATTGAAAGCGCTGTTAAAAAAGCAGGAGGGAAGATTGTGCCAGGCAATGATGAGAAGATGTATCGAAAAGTTGAAATAAAGAGTGGTAAGCGGCTCAAAGAGATCTCTGTCCATGAATTGGTACTTGATAGTGATGTATTTATCAATATTCCCATACTAAAACACCATAGCTCTACTAAATTAACTATAGCTATGAAAAACCTTATGGGATGTGTATGGGATCGTGGCTTCTACCATAAAAATGACTTACACCAGTGTATCACAGACTTTCTTAATCTGCGAAAACCTGACCTGAATATCATTGATGCCTATTATGTTATGACTCAAAATGGACCAATGGGCGTATCGCTTGATGATATTGTAAACATGAAAACACAGGTAATATCTGCAGATATCGTTGCAGCAGATGCTGCTGCTGCGAAGTTTTTCGGTATGGAACCGGAAGAGGTGGGGCACATTAAAAGTGGTAATGACGAAGGCTTTGGAACCATGGATATGAATAAGTTGAAAATCAATCGGATTAATATATAGATTGCGTTCAACATGAAGCCATCGCTACTTAAAAAACTCAGGGTTATCTTAGCCCTGTTGTTTTTTGCACCCATTACATTTTTATTTATTGACTTAAGGGGTATACTGGACAAGCAGTTCTATGAATGGGCCGTTTATCTGCAATTTGTGCCTTCTATTTTGAAAAGCATTTCTGTTTTAGGTATACTGCACCTAGGTTTCATAGTAATACTGGTTTTGACTCTGCTGCTTGGGAGGGTGTACTGTTCAACCATATGCCCCCTGGGAATATTACAGGATATTATATCCCAAATAGCAAAAAGAGTAAAAAAGGTACGCTATAAATATCGAAAGACGTGGACAGCAACACGCTATTCCATTTTGGGCATAACAGTGTTAGCAGCGGTAATGGGAGGAATTACTTTCCTTTCTCTTCTTGATCCGTATAGCCTGTTTGGCCGAACTGTATCATACCTGTTCAAACCTGTAGTTATCTGGCTAAACAATATTGGAGCAGAAGCTTTTATCTCAGCTGGAGTATACTCTGTTTTATATCGCTATGACTTGCAGCTAATCCATTGGGGAATAATGGCAATAACCCTTTTATCACTTACGGCAGTAGCACTCATGTCTTTCACTCGCGGAAGACTGTACTGCAATATGATATGTCCAGTAGGCACAGCTCTGGGGTTTTTATCCAAATTCTCTATACTAAAAATTGAATTAGATAAAGAGTTGTGTACCCGATGTGGTAACTGTATGCGTGCTTGCAAATCAGAGTGCATTAACCTAAAACACAAAAAGGTGGACTATAGTCGTTGCGTTTTATGCTTCAACTGTATTTCTGCATGCAAAGAGGGTGGAGCGCTGTATAGGATGAAGCAAAAACGCACAAGTGCAGAACTAAGTACAACAGATCTGAAAGTGGATACTACCGATTTAAAGAAAAGGAGCTTTATTGCTTTCTTGATATTAGGGATAGTCTCCCTTTGTGGAGGGGAAAAAGCGCTGGCACAGCATAGGAAAAGAGGTAAAGGTGGGAAGCACAACCACAGCTCCGCAAATAACCAAATGCTTCCTGAGAATAAGAATCACCCTGTATCTCCACCCGGCTCAGGAGGAATAGAGCGATTTAATAATATTTGTACAGCATGCTCGCTGTGCGTCAGTGCATGTCCTACAAAGGTACTGAAGCCTGCTTTTAGTGAATACGGACTAATTGGGTTTATGCAGCCTCACATGGATTTTGTCTCAGGACTGTGTAGCTTTGACTGCACTGTATGTGGTGACGTGTGCCCAACAGGGGCAATAAAGCCGCTGACAATGGAACAAAAACATATTACGCAAGTAGGACAGGCTAAATTTGTAAAAGACAACTGTATCGTTGAAACTGACGGCACTGACTGTGGAGCGTGCTCTGAACACTGTCCAACAAAAGCTGTTGCAATGGTTCCTTATGGCGATCTATTTATTCCGGAAGTTACGACTGAAACTTGTGTTGGTTGCGGTGCCTGTGAACACGCATGCCCTCTGGATGCAGGCATAAAAGCGATATATGTTGACGGCAACTACGTGCATGCTGATGCTCAAAAGCCAAAAACAGAGAAAGCAAAAATAGATCTGGAAGACGACGAGTTCCCATTTTGACCTATTACTTAAGCACCCTGCTGCTATTTCCTAGAATTTTTTTTCAGCCTGAGTCATACCCTTTCTCCTCATCAAAAGCACTTACACGCTTGACCTTGGGGCTCTTTTGCACTAAGACAAAATGAACGTAAAAAACACTTACAAACTTGATTTTTTTGGCTCTTTTACATCAAAACAAAATAGCATAAAGAAAACCTTTACCAGCTTGACCTTTGCCTCTTCTGTTCCAAGAATGCACTACTTCAAAAACAACTGTATAATCGTCAATATGAATCGTACACTTTTTTAAGTCTCCAGAGGACTTTATTGTATATCAGATCAAAATATACAAATAGTAAATTTTTATCTCAACAAAAATTGACCCTTAAAGGATGACCACTTCCTGCTCCCTCAGATAGGTTAACTGCTACAATCATTGCCAGACCTGAGGCAATATTTTCCTATTAAACTCCTTAAAATCAGATAGCAAGAATATAATAGCCATAATAAGCGGTCACGATTGTGAAGACCTCGAAAGATGGATGAAATTATGGAGGATAACAAAGTGGTGGAAGTAAAAACTGCCGGCATAAACAAAGGGATTTCTGTACTGAATTTCCGCCAAAACAAAAACATGACTTTATTATGACCCTGAGTGATGACTGAGCAGATGAATACCTGATTCTCGAACTTCCTGGAAGTGCAATTACTACTAAAAAAACCGGCATTAAACACACTAGTGCTTATTACAGCCTTAAACTGGTAGATACAGCAAAGAAATTAAAAGATGGCAGGGTTGTACCTGTATGGCACGTACCATCAACGAAAGATTAGCTTTATCAACTTCTCTATCCTTTCAATTTGGGTTACCTTAATATTAAACCTTGAAAAATTATTGCCATTTTTGTATTTTGAAGTATATATCTCTTCGAAACCCAGCTTTTCAGCTTCCATGATTCGTTGATCTATCCTGCTTACAGGGCGAATCTCACCAGTTAACCCCACCTCACCGGCAAAACATATTTGCTTGTTAATAGCAACATCAAAATTAGATGAAAGAATAGCAGCAATAACAGACAAATCCATTGCTGGATCATCAACTCTCAAGCCACCCGCAATATTCAGAAACACATCTTTTGTCATCAGCCTAAAACCTGCCCTTTTTTCCAAAACAGCCAATAACATATTCATCCTACGCAGATCGAATCCGGTAGCCGAACGTTGGGGAGTTCCATAAACGGCAGAACTTACAAGCCCCTGGGTCTCAACCATGAACACTCTCATTCCCTCTACAGAGGAAGCGATAGACGTGCCACTCAGCCCCTTATTATTATGAGAAAGTAGTATCTCCGACGGATTTGGCACCTCTCGCAGCCCATCCTGACACATTTCAAAAACACCCAACT
>JAQGDQ010000858.1:0-87150 GCA_030141605.1 Tubiluchus corallicola
GTCACGTACACCGGAGGCAGTTGCTCACTATCAAAACAGACAATGCTATCTTTGCTATTTCTAAACAGCCTGACTACCTCTTCAACTCTCTCTTTCAGCTCAACCTTTTCACTCTTAGGCCTGGGCATCTTTGCAAAACTTGAAAATGACGAAGCAATAGAGGAGAGAGACTCTATCTGCTCCACCAAAGTACGGGTAACCTGTTTAAAATACTCGTCAAAATACCCAGCCTGCTGCTCTTTGAGGTGCTGTAAGTATTGAATACTAAGCTTCATAGGTGTCAGTGGATTTTTTATTTCATGAGCAACCTGTCTGGCCATCTCACGCCATGCTGACTCACGCTCGGAACGAGCCAACAGGACAGTACTCTCCGCCAACTCATCTACCTTTTTATTATACTCATGTACCAACTTACCAATCTCATCTTCTGACTCATACTCTATCTTTATATTCGACACCCCCAGTTGTATTCCTTTGAGTTTCTCCCCTACCAAACGCAAGGGAGAAGCTAATGCATTACTTATAAACACAGCCATCAGAAGGCTTATTAATGTTAGTAGTATATAAAGATTTACAAATGCTACAATAAAACCTGAAATCTCATGCATCTGCTCTCTTCGCTTAGTAAAAAAGGGAATATTCAAATACCCCTTAGCCTGGCCGGCCTTATCAAACACCATAACATAAGCTGAGTAAAACGACATTTTCCCAATCTTCTCTCTATGAAGAAAACTATATCTTCCCTCCTTAGTCATAGCATTAAATGCCACCGGATTCATTCTATCCGAGGTAAGGCCTTTGCTAAAAATATCATATCGCGAAGTTGCAAAAAGCACTCCCTCAGGATCAAAAAAGTTTATATCAGCCCAGAATATTTCAGATAACTGTATCAGGTCAAATTCAATTAAATCACTATTTAAACTATCCAGCCGTAACTCATCCTCAATCCTCATCTCCAGCTCAGACGATACAGACCTGAGCTTCTCACTCAAACTATCTTTAGTCCTCCTTTTAAACTGCTCATAATTATATATGATAACACCAGAACCCACAATTACCAGAGAAACAAAAAGTAGCGAGACTATAGCAAGCTGTATCTTACGCCTGAAATCCCACTGCCTTCGCTTCAATCGCAAAGCACGTGTATTAACACCCACTACAAATATTCCTACCAGGTAGATCAAAAGAAACAGATAAGGGAAAGAGGCTATCTTGTCAATAAATGACCCGGACAGATAACTAACAACTGTGTAATTACCAGGAGCAACCCGATAAAAACAGTGTGAATACCCCTCCGCGCTAAAAAATGAAAACTCACTCTCCTCTCCATTTTCTATATCCGCTGTAAGAGCATACTCGTATGCTCCACGTCTACTCACCAGGTTTTTATCATAGTACTTAGCAAAACTAAAATACCTCCTGCGGCTACCAGCATAAAAATCTTCATCAAGCAATAGTTCGGAATAGCCTTGGCCTTCGGAGATAAGCTTCGAACGTATATCAACAAACAAGGATAATGTATCGCCACCCACCAGGCTGGCACTTGCAACAGGTAAATGTCCAAAATAGGTAATATGCCCGTCAGGCTCATCCATAAAATAGAACCTGCTTCCAGGAATACTCACGCCTTGCTTCTCAACCCTTTCCAAAAAAAAGTCACGACAATGGTGCAACACATTATCCGGCTGAACAAAAATACTATCCCTCTCCCCGCACACAGTTATCTGTACCTCATAATTGCGCCAATAAGCACCAAAATAAGTCTTTATAATATACTCTTCATAAGCGCTGTATGGCATATCTACCAAAGAAGTAGCAATACTGTCCTCCATAAGCTCCGACTCAACCTGAGACAAATATATCTCCACAGTTGGATCGCGCTCAGAGGCAAGATTAACAGCCAGAACTTTTTGGGTTTCCCGGGTACGCCTGTCAATATGCTTAAGCAAAAAGACATAAAAAAAAGTAGCGGTAAGAAGTGAAAATACAATTAAAAAAGTTGTTCTGTACTTACGAAGGCTTTCAAAGCTTACAAAAAAAGGAATAAGCAAAATAATGACATAGAAAATATATGATAAATATGCAACCCCGCCACTAGTAGCAAGGAAAAATATGGCATATGCCACTACGCCGGATATTAGAATATATAGAATCTTTTTAACTGGTGAAAATACACCTCTTGATACCGAGCAAAGCCTCAAAGCTATAAATAGAAAGCCAAATGACTGAAGGGCCTGAGCTGCAAGGCTCAACAAATTGACTGTTGATATGCGAAACTCCCGGTAAATGCTAAACGTTATATTAGAGTTTAGTATAAGAATACGAAAAAGATATACCATTAATGTAAAATAAAGAGCAGCAAACAGGAATGGGAAAGCTGATAAAAATGACAGCTTTCCTGATGCCGGCATATCTTTTTTATGATAACAACTAAAAAAAACAACAGATGCATAAAACATCAACACAGACAATATAATAAACTCACCCAGAGAAGACAACCATGAACTAAAGGCAAAATAACGTGGGGAGTAGAAGCCTAAAAAATCAAATGTTCTGGGAAGTTTTAGCCAGTTGACTAAAACAAACATGAGCAAAGCAACAGAGAGCCCTGCCAGAACTTTATATGCTCCGTGAACATCCTCTCGTGACCTTAAAAAGGTGATCGAATACAGCAAAAAAAGGAAAATACCCAGCAAAAATAATAACGCTGGCAAAATAAGGCTTGATACAGGACAAACAGCTCCTCCCTTTTGCTGTACCGAAAACATAAAGTCCCCTTTTAAACTCCTAACATTACAATCTTCCTCACCAGGTATATTGCTAATAAATACATTATCCAGCAAATGAAAATCACGATGAAAGGCATCTTTTAAGTACCTGTTTTGATAAGGAAATGTTTCCCTTACTAACATGTAACCTATAACGGTGTGGTTCCCCTCTCTCTTGCCATATATGCAGAACCAGCCGGTGGGCAACTTTTTAACTGTTCCATTGGTAAAATATACATCTGGCAGACCACCAAATGCAACCAAAGAGGAGGACCAGTACTTAAGAGTATCTCCCTCAAATACACAAAAAGCAAACCCCTCTTTTGAGTACCCTTCAAGCTCTTCTTTGTCCAACTCAAAAGGCACACTCCCCTTCCCTACCCTCTCCATAATCATATCTATTGCGGAAAAAAGCTTCCCCTCTTTTTCATGAAGCACTCTCGACACCTTCAAGGTTAAATCACCGACAGTGAAAAAATTTAGCAAATAGTACTCCCTTCCCCAGGCCAACAAAATAAAAAGTAGACAAGCCGATAAAATGCTATTTCTTTTCAACTGTTGCTTCATAAACTACTGATGATGATAAGGCTCCCTATTTATTATAGTCATTGCACGATAAAGTTGCTCTACAAAAATCATTCGTACCATCTGATGAGAAAATGTCATTTTTGATAACGATATTGTACCATTTGTCCTTTGGTATACAGAGTGAGAAAAGCCGTACGGCCCTCCAATAAAAAAAACAAGATGCCGAACACTATCCAACATCTTTCTCTCAATCCAACTTGCAAAAGCTACAGAAGTAAGCCCGTCACCATGCTCATCAAGAAGTATCAATACATCAGATAGATTAAGCCTGGCAAGAAGCAGCGACCCCTCTTTTCTCTTCTGCTCCCCAGCAGACAGCTTTTTAGCACCCTTCACGTCAGGTATAACCTTTAGCTCAAACGGAACATAGTGAAACAACCTCTTCGTATAAATGTCTATTCCCTCTTGTAGATAACTCTTATCGGTTTTTCCAACCATGAATAAAGTAACCTTCACTTGTAAATCAATGTCAATTAGTACTCTGCCTCCACTTCTGTCTCATACCCGCTACAACAACTGTAAACTAACTCTCTTTGCAAACATATCCTTGCACTTAACCAAGCTTAAAATTAAAAATTAACCAGGACTTTCCCAGACCGGAAGCTAACTTTCACAGCAATAGCAAACAACCTGCACATAACTTTACGCAATTACCGCAATTTGGTTCAAAGCTAGCTCTATTCCCAGACTATTTAGGCTTTTACAAAAAAAAGATCTTGCTTTAGGTTGGAGAAAAATTTGATGAAAATCACAAATTACTGATATAAATGAGGGTTTTGACAAAAGCATTAATAAAAAGATGAGCTTTGCAAATGCAGCCTTACAATAAAATTCGACCTTATATGTATAAAGACTACCATTTAGCAATATAATTTGTATCTTGGAGGTTAAACTAGGCCTTTACAGGGCAAAAGACGGTATCATCTTGAGAAAAAATTCGATGAAAAATCGCAGCTTACTGATGTAAATAAAGATCGTGAAAGAGGTTTTGACTAAAATGTTAATAAAAAGATAAATTTTGCAAAAGACCTCACAACTGTCTTTATTGAGACATGATTATATCGGTATAAATACTATTGGTTTGAATAAAAGTACAATACTACTTCCAGCCTTTTGTGGCTTTTTCTTATCTTTAGCTCTTCTTTCCAGTGCTCAAGTACCAGATCAAATAGTGAGGGGATTTAAAGCAGGAAATGCAAAAACTATTGCTCAATATTTCAATGAAAGCATTGAGCTTATGATTTCCGATACAGAAAATGTCTGCTCAAAAGCTCAGGCTGAGCAAATACTAAAAGGATTTTTTAATAAAAATATCCCTTCCGGCTTTAAAATAGTGCATCAGGGAGACGAAGAGCACACAAAATATGTTGTGGGAAATCTTCAGTCAGACCATAACCTATTTCAGGTGCAAATACTTCTGAAAAAGAAAGGAGGTAAACAAACAATTCATAAACTTCGAATTGAAAAAAATAAAAACTCAAAAAAATATCGCCATGTCGAGATGGAATAACCTAAAAGTAAAATCAACCAACTCAACAAATAGTATAATAGAGAAAGCTAAAAAAATTACTATCCCTTTCTTTGACAATGTGCCACTTTATGATGTCTCTGTATTTTTCTGGAAAGGCATTATAAATGGCTCAATTACAACAAGAGCGTCAGCCATTGCCTTCAACTTTATACTAGCTCTATTTCCGGCAACAATCTTCTTTTTTACCCTTATTCCCTACATTCCCATAGAGGACTTTCAACAGGATCTATTTATGATAATAAATAACATAATGCCTAGTGATACTTCTCTAATTATTACTATAGAGGATGTTATTATGAGGCCACACGGTGGGCTTCTATCATTTGGATTCTTTGCAACGCTGATATTTGCGACAAACGGAGCAAGCTCAATAATATCTGCTTTTAACGCAACAACACATGCTATTGAAACCCGTTCATGGCTAAACCAAAGATTAGTAGCGCTGGTGCTTGTTCTTATAATATTCGGGTTGACAACACTGAGTGTTACCCTTATAGCAGTAAGCGAGACAGTAATGTATTTTTTGGTTAAAGAAAATATATTACAAATAAACCTAACTTACTATCTGCTTTCAATTGGAAAATGGATTGTAATTTGTGCTCTTTTATTTTTTGCCAACGCCTTTCTCTTTTATCTCGCTCCAGCAAAAAAATCAAAGTTTCGCTTTATCTCAGCCGGAGGCTCTTTAGCAACATCATTAACAATTATAACATCTATCGGATTCTCTTTCTATATAAATAACTTTGGCAACTACAATAAACTGTATGGCTCTATTGGTACATTGCTTGTCGTAATGATGTGGCTGTACCTTAACTCTCTGGCACAACTATTAGGCTTTGAATTAAATGCCAGTATTACATCCGCAAGAAGTAATAGTCATACCTTTTCAGCAAAGAAACATAGCCCCCCCTTAATCGCAGTAAAACAGGAGAATAAAAATAATAACTACGGCATATCAATGTAGTGGAAACCTTTGCAGTGCAATAAAACCTGACACGGATTGAAGAGAAGCTCATTAATAAAACTGTAATTTACTAACGTAAATGAGGATTTTGAAGAAGGTTTTGGCGACAGTATCAATAAAAAGATGAACTTTGCAAAGCTTTCTCAATCAAAAAACACTAGCTCTATTAAGAAGAGTTTAAAAACATCAATGGAGAACAAATCAAGTAAAACAATACTAGGAATAGATCCCGGTTCAAATGTAATGGGATATGGCATAATTAGAATCAGGGAAAAAAAAGTATCAGTAGTTACAATGGGAGTTATTAAAACATCCCGCATGGGGGATCACTACCAAAAACTTCGCCATATTTTCAACCGTACACTTCATCTGGTAAACGAATTCACGCCAGATGAAGCTGCCCTTGAAGCCCCATTTTTTGGGAAAAATGTCCAGTCAATGCTAAAACTGGGGAGGGCACAAGGTGTTGCAATGGCAGCAGTTCTTTCTAAAGGCATCCCTGTTTTTGAGTATGCTCCACTGCGAATCAAGCTATCTATTACCGGAAATGGAAGTGCCTCAAAAGAGCAAGTAGCCTTTTTCCTTCAGCAGATGTTTAATATCAAAATCATGCCACCGGAGCTTGATGCCACCGATGGGCTAGCAGCAGCAGTGTGCCATCATCTAAGCCCTAAAGACTACCTATCAGGTAAATCCTACAAAAACTGGGAAGACTATATACGCAAAAATCCGAAAAAAGTTAAATAAAGCACTACAAACCATTAACTATCCTCATGCGGTAAGCTCAGCTCTTATTTTCGCTGCAATTTCAGAGAACTCCTCATTTGATAGCCTGAGCTTTGGATTTGCAAAATTAATATCTCGCTCTGTCTGTAGTGGAACTAAGTGTATATGAGCATGTGGCACCTCAAGCCCCAAAACTACAACTCCGATTTTAATACAGGGGATAGCCTTTTTAAGAGCCACAGCAACCTTTTTGGCAAATAAATGCAGCTCAGCAAAAAGATCATCATCCATATCAAAAAGATAGTCAATCTCTCTTTTGGGGATAACCAGGACGTGCCCTTTAACCAAAGGGAACACATCCAAAAAGGCAAGGAAATCTCCATCTTCAGCAATTTTGTATGCCGGGATATCTCCATTTACAATTTTTGTAAAAACACTTACCATACTTACGCAAAGTAATACATGGCAGCAATACGCCCCCATTTCAAACCACCCATTCCCCTCTTATTACTAACTGGATAACTAAATATCAAGTCCTATATTGATTATTTCAAACGGTATAACTCCTGTTGGCACTTTAATTTCTACCTCTGTCCCTACCTTCTTGCCCAAGAGACCCTGGGCAATTGGAGTATCAACACTTATCTTCCCTGCTTTAATATCCGCCTCATGCTCTGAAACAATAGTATACGACATCACTGCACCGCTCTTCTTATTCTTTATTGTCACCTTATTAAATATCTGAACCACAGATATATCAATCTTAGACTTGTCAATAATCCTCGCATTCATTATCTGCTCCTTGAGCTGCGCAATCTTGGCTTCCAGCATACCTTGAGCATCTTTAGCAGCATCATACTCTGCATTCTCAGAAATATCACCTTTTTCTATCGCCTCCCCAATCTGTTTTGAAATGGCGGGGCGCTCAATTGAAATAAGCTTCTCAAGTTCGGATTTCAGTTTATCCAAGCCTTTTGAAGTTATATAAGTTACCTTAGCCATTTTACCTGATTTAGATAGTTAAAAAAATAAGAAGAATCCCATGTGCCAGGACTCTTCCCCATATCTGAGTCTTATATATACAAATGTAATGTTTTTCCCGAAAACTACACTATGAGACCTTTACAAAGCGAAATATTTTTGTTTATACAGAGGGGCCTTTTGATGAAAAGTCACAACTTACTGACATAAATGAAGATTTTGACAAAACATTAATAAAAAGAAGAGCCTCGCAAAGCTCTCACTATATAAAATTAATCAAAAAAATAAAGATGCAAAAAACAGAACTTAATACTTTCTATTTATGATTTCTGAGTAGATCACTGCCTTTTTGAGACTAAACCCCTTTTTTATCCGCGCTTTTCGAAAATACGCTTTTCCCTCTTTATGAACGGAGGGGGATGTATCTTTTTCAGGTAAAACTGCTGTTGATGCTTCATCACTTTTCACAGGCTCAACCACAACGGGCTTTTCCATAACTTCCACGGGCTCTGCCTCCTCCTCTATATAAGTGGGAGGGGAGCCGTCAAAAACATTTTTTTCTCCAAGCAACTCCTCCAGTTTCTCAAAAATAGTTGATGCAGGACGGGACTCCTCTTCCACTTCATAGTCCGAGGTAACTGCACCCTCTTCTTCTTCCTGCCACTCCTCCTCTTCCCACTCTTCCTGCCTCTTTTTCATCGCCTCACTCTTTCTATGCTTGTCATAAATCTGAGCTATTATTGATATAACTACCAGAATAACAAAAATATAGCTGCCTATATCTGCGTTTAAAAGTACAACGTTACCAATAGTGAATTCCGCGTGCATTTTTGTATTTTTGATGTTTATGATGTTAAAGATAGATAAAAATGTTAAAACTCAACTCCTTAGTACAGCTGCATTTTTGTTAATAATACCTGTTTTAACTACTGCTTTCAGTTGTGCTGATAAGCAGAAAGCACACCCTGTTCCTGATGCACATGTAGACTTTTATATAAGCTTAAATACAGGTGATTATCTCACCATTTCCGGAAACTCAATGTCCTTTCCAGGCGGTTACGGTGGCGAAGTCATAGTAACATGTGTAAACTCAAATACCTTAGAATATAATGCATATGATGCTGTATGCACATATGAAGTCCGTCCATCTTGCCTTATTGCTCTTTCCAATGGAGGAGTTACAGGTAAGTGCTCATGCTGCGACTCAGAATTTAGCCTTTTTGGAGGCGGATATCCAATCAAAGGTTCGGCAACTTTCGCCCTGAAAAGGTATAAAGTAAGCGCCTCATCCAATGGGTTGCGAGTGTATAATTAATATTATGAAGCTATTGCGAAAATGAAAAATCTTGATTCAGTTTTAAAAAAAATCGATGAAAATCGCAATTTACTGATGTAAATGGGTGGGTGTTTCAAAGAAAGTATTAATAAAAAGATGAGCTTTTGCAAGACTCTCAATACCTGTAATGCTCAGGCTTGTAAGGGCCATCCTTAGGTACGCCTATATAGTCTGCCTGCTCCTCTGTAAGTTCGGTTAACTTAACTCCCAGTTGGTCAAGGTGCAGGCGCGCTACATCCTCATCTAGCTTTTTTGGTAACATGAAAACACCAATACTATAATCGTTCTTCCAGAGATCAATCTGCGCAAGCACCTGGTTAACAAATGAATTACTCATCACAAATGAAGGATGTCCAGTCGCGCACCCTAAATTGACAAGCCTTCCTTCAGCTAAAACATAAATCGCATGTCCGTCAGGAAATACATACTTGTCCACCTGTGGCTTTATATTAACCTTTTCAACCCCTTCCAGCAGCTCCAACTGCAACACCTGTATCTCATTATCGAAATGCCCGATATTGCACACTATTGCCTGATCTCTCATGGAAGCCATATGCTTAGCAGTAATAACATCTTTATTCCCTGTAGTAGTAACAAAGATATTTCCCTCCTCCAACGCCTCCTCAATAGTTGTCACCTTATAACCCTCCATAGCTGCCTGCAATGCACATATAGGATCTATCTCTGTAACAATAACCCGCGCGCCATACCCGCTCATTGAACGTGCACACCCTTTGCCCACATCTCCATACCCACACACAACAACAACCTTACCTGCCACCATAACATCTGTAGCACGCTTAATACCGTCAGCAAGGGACTCTCGGCAACCATATAAATTATCAAACTTTGACTTCGTTACAGAATCATTCACATTAATTGCAGGAAAAAGCAACTCACCATTCTCCTTCATGCGGTACAGGCGATGTACTCCCGTTGTAGTCTCTTCCGAAACACCACGGATATCTTTTACCATTCTTCCCCAGCATCCAAAATTATCTTTTAACACCTTCTTCAGTATCTTTCTCAATTCTACTTCATCCTTATCTCCACCCAACATATCCAGTACTGCTTCATCCTTTTCAGCAGCTACCCCCATATGGATCATCAATGTGGCATCACCACCATCATCTATAATGATCTGAGGCCCTTTACCTTCCCCAAAATCCATAGCTCTCAAGGTACACCACCAATACTCCTCAAGGCTCTCCCCTTTCCATGCAAAAACAGGGATACCACTTGCCGCAATAGCTGCCGCTGCATGATCCTGCGTAGAAAATATATTACATGACGCCCAACGCACATCCGCACCGAGTGAAGTGAGGGTCTCAATAAGTACAGCCGTCTGCACAGTCATATGTAAAGACCCCATAATACGAGCTCCGGCTAAAGGGGATTTCCCCTTGTACCTATCACGTATAGACATAAGGCCAGGCATTTCTTTTTCAGCAATCGCGATCTCCTTACGCCCAAGTTGCGCCAACGTAATATCTTTTACTTTATACTCAACATTTGTTATACTATTCGTTTCTTTCATGATTATCCGTAAACATATTCTAGGTTATGAAATTAGCAAAAATAACGAAATGAAGCTTTTGCATAGCGAAAGAAGCTGGTTCAGGATGAAGAAAAATTTGATAAAAAACCATAAACTACTGATATAAACGAGGATTTTGAAGAGGATCTAAACAAAAATACTAGTAAAAAGATAGGCCTTACAAAAGCATTCACGCTTTAACCCCGGCAATATATAAAAACTCAAGGCTTGTTCGATAAAACAATTGAAAGATTCGGGATATTTACAGGCGTATGTGGCGTTGACGGATTATACGAAGACAGCCCAATGACTGCATACCCATCTTTTGGTATAGGAATTGTTCCCAAGGGCTTGTTATACATCTTTTGAGGAACACCCATATCAATACCGATATACACCGTGGTGTCAAACCTATTGTATGACCTTACCACAAGCACATTTTTCCCTTCCTGTACTCGCAACAAGAGAGTATTAAAGTATGGGGTCGAATCTGTCCCATTATTTTTGAAAAGCAACTCCTCTCCATTCATCCACACCTGCGTCCCGTGTGCTCCTTCAATATTAACAACCTGAGGCGCCCTTCTATCCGACTCAAACTCATACCTCAAATACCACGATGAAAGAATTCCGGAAGATAACTCACATGAAAGCTTTCCTGAACTAAAGCTGTCGACAGGCTTCCAGCAATCAAAACCATCCTTCTCAAAAGCCACTTTATGTGTCCGCTGAAAAGTTCCCCCGATGGGACCACACACCCACGCTTTCTCATTTGAAAACTCTAACTTCGGTATCTTAACCCTGTTACCCTTTAGCCTGACCACCCTCTCCATATCATCAATCCGCAAAAACATATCCTCCCCTTTCTCCTGCTCTGTAAAGAACAGTTGCCCCTCCACCTCCTCCCCTCTCCGGGAAGAGACCACCCATTCAGCCCTTGTAACAACAGGGATTAAGGAGTAATATTCAAAACCAGAATAACTGTAGTACTTTTTCGCATTACCCTTGTTAAGACTAACTCCACTCTCATTGACCTCCAGTATACTTTTAGGCAGAACCTCAGGATTATCACTAAAATTAACCTTAACAACCTTTACATCTTTATAATAATCAATATTAGCAGGCAACAAAACACTCAACTCTCCCTTACCGCTGCTGTAAACAACATCTGTACCAGATGCACCCAGAAGTGTAGCAGACAAAATACGGCCTTCCGGTACCGGGAGGCTTACTCTTCTGCTCTCCGGCACATTTAAAAGATGGAGATAGAAGCTATTGTCTTTTTGTGTTATCTCTCCCCACTCAAACGAATTATGAAACGGATTTGGGGAGGTACCATATATTGCCTCTCCGTTTCTCTTTAACCAGCTACCCATTTTTTGGAGTACATCAGACTCAAAATCGACCAGTGAGCCATCCCCCCTTGGCCCGATATTAAGCAGGTAATTTCCTCCATGCGCCACCACTCTGATTAAGCTCGCCAACTTCTCCATATACTTCTCATGCACGCTACCTCTGCTCTGCCAGGAGCGGTAGCTCCACGTCTCATTAAACATAGAGGCAGGAGTTTGCCACGGAATATCCATATGGAAATCAGGATAAAAATTGTCCCCCATAACATTAAAATCCCCTTGGTCATTTCCAATCCTCCCACTTACAAGACACTCAGGCTGCAGGCTGTGAACAAGCTCCCTCAACTCTCTGCTCTGCTCATACGTGAGCGCTCCCATATCAAACCACATCTCGCTTATCGACCCATAATTTGTCAGCAACTCCTCTACCTGCCTTAAATTGTACTGGTGATGCCCGTACGTTATAGGATCGGCATTGTGGCTTGAAATAGGAACAGCACAGGGGAAGTGCCAGTCTATTAATGAATAATAAAGCCCCATCTTTAGCCCGCTACGCTGACAAGCATCGGCAAGCTCCCTTATTGGATCGCGTTGAAAAGGAGTAGCATCAACAATATTGTACCCTGTATACTGTGAATGATACATACAAAAACCATCATGGTGTTTCGCTGTTATAACAACAGAGCCCATACCCGCCTCATTTGCAAGCATAACAACAGAATCAGCACTCCATTGCACAGGATTGAATCCCGCAGCTATATCGTCATACTCATCACTATACATATGTGTGTGAGCCCTAATCTGCTCACTATAACCATGCTGCACCTTCTCCCCTTTCCACACTCCTCCCAACTTCGAATATAACCCCCAGTGAATAAACATTGAAAACTTTGCATCCCTCCACTCCTTAATAACTTCCTGAGAAACACCGGAACACCCATCCTCCGACATTGACAAACTGTTACTACAGCTACATAAAACTGAAAATATCACAAAAAGGGACAGCTCTCTACTCATAACCTTAATAAACAACTTTGGTAAACTTTAAATATCTATTTAACAAAAACAGAACCTATTTCTCTTTGCAATAATATTAAAAAAACGGGGAACACTTGCATTAAAGCTACAAAACGAGAACTTTACAACAGGACAAACTTGATTCATACTGAAAAATCTATGATAAGCCACTCCTTACCTGCACAAATGAAGGTTTTGAAAAAGATTTTGAAAAAAATATTAATTAAAAAGATAAGCTTGACAATGCCCCCAAAATATAAAAGCTGAAGAGCTCTAACCCTCCTTCCCATTAATATTCAACCCATTATTATAAACACAACCCAGCTACTCCTTCAGCGCGGCCAGAATATCTCTTAAAAAAACATTATGGTCAAAATGAGACTCCGAAAACCCAAGCCTTACAACAACCATACTCTTTGATGGTATAACAAAGATCCTCTGCCCCCTGTGCCCCTGACAGGCATACATATCCTCAGGCACATCAGGAAGGTCAAGCGACTTATTCAGCCAAAACTGTGCCCCGTATTTTCCATCCGAGGCCTTTGCAGGAGAACGCGTATAGCCAACCCAGCCTACAGGAAGAATAGTGTCACCACTCCACACCCCATCATTATAGTATAGCAACCCAAACCGCGCCCAATCTCTCGCTGTTGCATAGCTATACGATGACCCAACGAAATTTCCGGCAGCATCTGTCTCAAAAAACATGCTATACATACCTGCCTTACTGAAAATTTCCTTATATGGCATAGAGTAATATGTTATATCATCATCCAACACCTGCCTGATAACTCCCGATAGTATATTTGTTGTCCCTGATGAATAAAACCACTCCTCGCCAGGCCTTTTACAGGCAGGTGCCCGAATGGCAGCTCCATACATATCTGCCTGCCTGTAAAGCATTGTCGTTACATCCGAAACCGTGCTGTACCCTTCATCCCACCGCAATCCGCTACTCATGCGCAACAGATTGTCTACAGTAATACTCTCTCTCTCATCACCCTGCCACTCATTTACAGGAGTACCCTCTCCTACAGACAGTACTCCCTCCCTTACAAGCACACCCACCATTGCATTAACAATGCCTTTGCTCATTGACCAGCCCCACAACCTTGTATGCTCTCCTATCCCTTTCTCTTCCCAGTACCTCTCCCCGACAATCTCTCCTTTATACAGCACCACAACTGCTGCCGTACGCTTAACACTTTCCCCACTACTATCGAAAGCACGCTCAACAGCGCTACCCAGCCTCTCATAGTCGATACTACCAAAAACAGTATCCTTCACCCTATCGCCCTGCGGCCAAGGCTTCCTCCACAAAGCATTGCTATCACCTCTGGGAACATTGAATGATGCTTTTTGCACATCACCAATGGGCATATCTCCTATTAGAGCACAACCAAACCCTTCCCGGTAAACAGCAGTCTGCTTGGCAAATCCGAAAAACGAAGAAGTAACACTTTTATCCTCATAATTGATGCGGTTGCGCGTATATTTTACTATCGAATAATCCAGGTCCTGCCCTATCACAGACTTTGGAGTTCTCTCCGCAACAAACACTCCGGAAGCAAGACACTTAGCCGCATAGCCACTCGCTATATACAGCCTGGGATGCAGTAGCAAACAGACCAAAGCCAAAACGGAGGCAACTATCAGAAGAATAAAGACTTTGCGTTTCATAAATAGCAAGCATTTGAAAACCCTTAAACCATAAACCTTACCTTCACCAGCTCAGCTCTTACCTCACAAAATTAAAATCTTCACATTAACAACTGCCCATACAAAGAGATTTTTTATATTTGCACCGTTCAGTAGATTGGTCTAGTAGCTCAACTGGATAGAGCAACAGCCTTCTAAGCTGTAGGTTCCAGGTTCGAGTCCTGGCTGGATCACAAAAGCCAGCAAACAATATCTGTAAGTTATTGTTTGCTGATCTTTTTTGCTACCAGACTAAAGCAGTGGCTTTTGTATACTCCCTATGTTACAAGAGCTCTAGTACGCATTAATAATCCCAAGAAACCCTTCCGCATCCAGCGCAGCGCCTCCAATTAGTCCTCCGTCAATATCGGGCCGGGCAAATAGTTCCGGTGCGTTATCTGCTTTACAAGAGCCACCATAAAGAATCGATGTCTCATTGGCAATACTCTGCCCAAACCTGCCGGAAATAAGCGAGCGAATAAATGCAAGCATATCCTGAGCTTGATCCGATGAAGCAGTTACACCTGTTCCAATCGCCCAAATCGGTTCATAAGCGATCACCACCTTTCTAAACTCATCTGCTGTCAGTTGGAAAATAGTTTCATCCAGCTGCTGCTTTACAAACTCATTCTGTATTCCCGCCTCCCGAATATTCAGTGCTTCACCACAACAGTAAATAGGGGTAAGCCCACTTTCCAGTGCCAAAGCAACCTTCTTATTTAATATTTTACTATCCTCATGATAATATTCACGTCGCTCCGAGTGCCCGAGAATAACATAACATGCCCCTGTCGACCTAATCATATCGACTGAAACTTCGCCGGTAAATGCTCCTTTAGACTCAGCAGCACAGTTTTGAGCAGAAACACTAATACGGTTCCCATCCACAGCCTCAACCACCTTTGTCAGGTGAGTGAATGGTGTTCCAAGCACCACCACCACATCTTTTGCCCCTTTCATGGCAACCAGCTTATCAATGTCTTTCGCCAATATCAGGCCTTCATTAACGTTAGTATTACACTTCCAGTTACCTGCTACAATTTTCTTTCTCATTACTTATCTATTTTTAAATAATTATCTACTGTCTCGAGGTCTTTACAAAGCAAAATAATTAATACTTGCAAAGATCTCGCACCTATATCAACAATAATACAAAACTTACATCTGGCCACTAATCAAAAAGATTAAGGACTCACCTATTTCCTGTTTAGCCCTCCACTCTTCTCCGATAGAATATAGCTCATCATACTACCCTCATCAGGAATATCATTATAATGCCACTTACCCAATATTGTACCCCTGCGTATAAGCAAAAGACCTGGATTGGAGCGCACAATTGTTTTCAGGACAGTTTCATCACAATTAAAGAATGGATATTGGGCACCTGTAAGTGATATAAAACTATCCACTTCCTCCTTAGGTGAAGCAGTGAGACATATAAAATCATACCCTTGCTCAACTGCCCAGCTATACAGATCATTGATATTATCCTGGCTTTTCCTGCTCGACTTCCCGATACTGTACGCTATAACCATAAATATGTAACTATCTTTCTCCAAAAAGTACTCGGTCACATCTACTCCATCAGGTGCCCTTATAAGAAAATCAACTATCGGAGGCTCATACCCTTTCGATATTAAAATTGGCTTCCCCATTCTGTCAAACTCCCAGTTAACTGTGTCCTGCCACGGAAAATCAGCATCATCAAATTTTTTCACCTCTCCACTTCTCTTATCTCGATAATAATAAATACTCTTGTATATATTCTCAGGCGCATCCTCTGGTATAACCATCCCTTCTGCGATATTCACTCCAACTTTATATGGTCTGAAATCAATTATTGGGAGATGGTTAAAAGACCACAAAACAAGCACTATATACACTATAAGGAATAAAAACAATGCACTCTTCGTAACCATACGGTGCATTATAGTCAGCAAATAACTATTTTTTCGCTCTACAAAAATAATGACAGCACAAAACAAAAGAACAACATTTTTATAAAATGTTTCCCAATTTGAAATCACCAGTGCATCCCCAAAACACCCGCAATTCGAAACAGGATTTTGAAGCGCTATATAAAGGGTTAGTGGAGTAAAAACAATCATAAAAAGCAGTGCAGGCCAGGGTGTGTATTTAGAATATACTCCCAAAATAAGCGCTACACCTACAGCAAATTCAGTAAATGAAAGAAAAAATGACAATGGCAAAGCAATAGCAGCAAACGAATCTAAGCCAAAAGCTATGAAATAATCAGATAACTTATATGCAAAGCCATGAGGATCGATTCCTTTTATAAAACCGGATAGTGCAAACACCACCCCTATAACTAACCGGCACGCTTTTCTAAATAGCTTCATTCTGGCAACTGCTAACATATCGCTTTAAACCTCTATACCTTACTTACTAGACATGAAAATTTTCACTCATCCCACAACTCAAGCTTTATCAACGCAAAAATCGCATAATTAATCATGTCCAAATAATTTGCGTCAACTCCTTCAGAAATGAGTGTTTGTCCGTCATTATCCTCTATCTGCTTGGTACGCTTTATTTTCATCAATATAAGATCTGTGTATGAACTGATTCGCATTTGTCTCCACGCCTCATCGTAATCGTGATTCTTGTCCAACATCAACTTCTTAGCCTCATTGAGATTGTTGAGGAACAGCTTCTCTGCCTCCTTAGGTTGAAGATCCTCATCCGAGGGACCAGTTCTCAACTGTATTAGCGCCATTGAACAATAATTAACAATACCGATATATTCGGCCTTAACATCATCACTGACTTTTGATGCTCCCTTTTCTTCAATACTTCTTACCCTTTGTGCCTTTATATATATCTGATCAGTCATTGACTTAGGGCGAAGTACTCTCCATGCAGTCCCATAATCCTTCATCTTTTGAATAAATACCTCCCTGCACACATTTACTATATGCTCAAACTGCTGAACTGTTTTTTCCATTCTTCAGATTTTGAGCATAAAAATATAAAAAGCTTTTTAAAATTGACAGCTGGCTTCAACTATAAATAACGGGACTTTTACAAAGCGAAAGATTTCGAGTTCAGGCTGAAAAGGCTCGATAAAAACCGCGGTTTAATAATATAAATGGGGGTTTTGAGAAGTGTTTTGACAAAAATATTAAAAAGAACATACTTTTGCTAAGGGCTCAAATATTGCAAAAGCATTATACCGAAGTCTTTACAAAACAACCTAATTGGGTCCAGGCTAAAATAACCCTCCATTAAGTATAAGTGTAACTGGCAGAGGTAAAGTCCACACAAAGTGTCTTATCCAGTCCCATCTTAAACTATACAAATAAATATAATAAAGGGCGCAAACTACTAATAGAATTTTATTCTTTTATCTACAATATTAGCATTCTCCTTTAGTACTTCGAAAGCCTGATAATTGACACGGTGTCCCAAAGATGACTCAAGCCTCTCACGGCTCTGTTCGATATCCTGCTCTTCTTCACCCGGCTTTTTAGAAACCACTTCCACAACATACACGCTATTGTTTCCCTTTACCGGTGCAGAAACCTCTTCTACACCAATGGCAGCAACGGTGCCTATTATGGCAGGCTCCATTCCGACACCGGGAATAGAAAAAGACTCAAAAGTTACACCTTCTGCATCCTTCACTTCTTCCTCAAGTTTGGCAGCTATAGCATCCAGATTCGTTTCATCTCCAATCTCATTTATAATATACTCTGCTTTCTTGTCTTTTTTCACAGCAGTCTCAACACGACTCTTAACTGAACTAAAAGACAATGTGCCTGCCTCTGTAGCGGAGTTAAGCATGCCTACAACAAACGAGTCGCCCAACTCAAAAACAGGCGAACCTTCATTATTGACGATAAGGTTACCCACTTTGCCATTATTAAATGCAGAGCGAATTAACTCACGTGAATCATCAACGCCTCTTATACCCCTATCAGTCTCCTTTACAGTTCTAACTTTTTTATCTACTCCAAACTCTGTAGCCGAGGCCCTAAATAGCTCCGGACTCCTGCTGTTTGCAGCAAACCTGGAAGCATCTGAAAAAGCAAATTGATAAGTAGCGCTACTCGGCTCCACTTTTCTCTCTATTGTAGCTAACTGAACATTAGGCGCACTTTTACCTCTTTTGGTCACTTGTAAAATATGTATCCCAAACTGCGTTTTTACCAGCTGTATCTCTTTCACCTTTCCTGTAAAAGCAGCCATATCAAACTCTTTAACCATTGCCCCACGATGAATCCACCCCAGATCGCCACCATTCCCCGCAGAACCGGGATCCTTTGAGTTCTCCTTTGCCAGATCACCAAAATTAGCTCCGCTTTCCAGCATCGTCTTTAAACTATCAGCTAGGGACTGTGCCTCAGACATATTCATCTCCGCATCCAGCTGCAAAAGAATGTGCTGCGCCTGAACAGAATCAGGCATGCTAGCAAAACTCTTTATCTTGGTCAACTTCCACGTCTCATCCTCTTTATAAGGACCATAAATATCCCCAACACTCCCGTCAAACGCAAACTCACCCACTTCCTCAGAAGGCAAACTCTCCTTTTTATAAAATGTATTATCAAAAGGGGTATCAGAATTCATATTTACAAAAGAGACATCATCTTCTATCTCCGCAAACTCACTTTTAATCCTCTCTATCCACTCTTTTGCTTGAATATCATCATCCTCCAATGCTTCTACAGGAAAAACAACATACTCAATATCACGTGTTCGTTCTTGCTCATATTCGCTTTTATGCGCCTGATAATAACCTTTCATCTCTTTGTCTGACACCTCTATAATACTGTCGGGAACAGACGCATATGACTTGCCTACATACTTGATATCCATTATATTATCACGATTGCTTGCATCGGCTTCCGCATCAATAGCAGTAACATACAACCCTTTCTTCAAAAGAGTATTGTACTTCGTGAGCTTATGCTCCGCCAGAACCTCGTTCTCAACAAAAAGCCAGTAAGAACGCTGGGGAACATCTCCAGCCTCGTTTATATGCTTTAAAAACTGCATAATCTGAGACTGATCTACCTGCCCTGTATTAGGGTCGCGAAACATGCCTTCTATCATGGGGTGGATATTATCACCCTGCACCATATCAAACAGCTCTTCAGGACTCACACCCAGCCCCAATCTGTCATAAACATCTTCCATAACATACAGGCGTATTATATCTTGCCAGGCTTGATCTCTTACCTGTACCATACTTTCCCGTGTCAGGGAGGAGCTTCTGGTATTAACTTTATAAATTTCAGATACCTCATCCACCTTGCCCTGAAACTCCATATAGTTGATACTATTTCCGGCAATTTTAGCAACCTCCATCTGTTTACCCTGAAAGATAGAACCTCCTGACTGTAGCATATCTCCCAATATAAAAGCTACCAGTGCCGTTCCAATTACTATGGCGATCAATAATCCCGCCTTGTCTCTGATTTTCTGTAATGTTGCCATTAATATGTAATCGTTTTTCTAATTTTTTTAATATACTGCAACCTGAGTAAAGTATAACCCAGATTTTTATGACACAAATATAACACTTTTCGGGTTACTCAACCCGCAAGCTAGATAAAGTGAGCTGCAAGCAGCACTGCCACATTTCAAAACCACAAGCCAAGTACCTTAACTAACTATCTGTAACTCAACTAACTCAATGCGAGTTTTTGACCCTCTGAGTATTTTAAACTTGAAGTTATCAATAGTGATGGAGCTATTTGCCTTAGGAATACTGGCATAAGCGTGCAATATGAACCCTGCTACTGTTTCGTAATTCTCATCAACAGGCAGATTAAGATTATACTTTTCATTTACCGCGTCAATCTCCATTCTTCCTGAAAAGACATATACACTATCAGATATTTTCCTGTCGGTAACATCTACACTATCATGTTCGTCCTCAATTTCTCCAAAAATCTCCTCCAATATATCCTCAGTAGTAATCATACCTGCCGTACCTCCAAACTCATCCACAACCACTGCAATGCTCTTATGTTCCTGCAAAAACTTGCTAAGCAACTTCTTGGCGTCCATTGTTTCCGGTACAATAGTTACACTGTGAAGGCAGTCATCAATAGACAACGGGTTGTCAAATAGGTCGGAGGTGTGTATGTACCCAATTATACTATCAATACTCTCTTTGTAAATCAATATCTTAGAATGCCCCGTCTCTACAAAACGCTGCTTGGCCCTATCAATATCGGCAGTTATCTCAAGCGCTTCAATCTCAGGGCGAGGAACCATGCACTCTCTCAACTTAACCTTTGAGAAATCTAAAGCATTTCGAAAAAGCCGAATCTCACTGTCCACCGTACCGCTGGCTTCAACCAGTTGGCTTTCAAGAGCAGTAGTGCTCACAAAATGGCTAAGATCAACCTTGCTAAAAACCTTCTCTTCCTGCCTGCCTGCAATATTAGTGCGAAACAGTCGCTTAAGAAGAATTGTAGAAAAGGCAATCGAAAACCTGGATATCGGATAAAATAAGAAATAGAAAAACCCTACAGGTATAGCAAACAAGTTAATAGCAAAATTAGGATTAAACCGAAAAAGTGTTTTGGGGATAAACTCCGCAACAAATAATATAACAATTGTAGATAGGACTGTTTGTAATAGCAGAACCAGGCCATCGCTTTGAAAAAGAGAAAAGAAATAAGGCTCAACGATCTTTGCAAAAGCAAGCCCATACATAACCAGTGCTATATTATTCCCTATCAACATTGTTGCTATATAGTTTCCAGGGTGTTGTGTATATCTGGATATAAGCTTGCTATTGAGAATATTAATATCTTTTTCCAGCTCAAGCCTAAGCTTATCGGAAGCAATATAAGCTATTTCCATTCCCGAAAAGAAGGCTGATGCTAAAAGAGTTACCGCTATCAATATCAATTCATTCATTCACAAAGTCAAAAGCAAAAAATAAAACTACTGAGAAATACCCCAATGAAAAACCAACACTCAAGGAGTTGACTGTAAGCCTGCTGACAACTACTCCTCATCTACATATATAGACCCCCTTGGCTCCAATATTTTCCATTTTGACATATCCTGATTGGATTCAAATCCAATTCCTGTAATTACCTGATCTTTCTGAATAAAACGGACAAATTTATCAGAAAATATCCTTTCCTCCTTTTCAATCCATACAAGATATTCTGTTTTTAAGGTGTCGCCTGCGTCATTAACAGCTACTACGTTGCCAATAGCCTCCCACTTACCATTATTATCATAACTTTTACCATAATTGGCAGAAAGCTCTGAAAGGTGCTCTTCACCATCTTCCTGGTATCTTATAATATGAAAACCATCTGGGAACTCAGTATAGGGATCCTCCTCCGACTCAAACGCTATTAGCCTTGGAGTCTTTAATCGATAACTGGGTATACCTCCCTCTGTATAAACCACTTCAAGCCCAGAAGCATCCAGAGTAGGCAACCTCTGTCCGGCAAAAATGTCTTTTGGAGCAGTATGTGCTATCTTATTATCATTACACGATGAAAAAAGCATTAACACTCCTGCAAGAAAAATAATAATGCCTTTTTCAAAACTTATGTAATACAGTATATTACTAGCGCACCCGCACTTTTGTTGCTTCATTAATCCAACCTCCAATGGTGTAACTATCCCCGTTTGAGTACCCTTCAAAAAAAGCATTCTCTCTATTGGGAAAATAGCGACGATATGTTGATATCTCTTTATCGGCCTCTAACGCCAACTCAGGATCAACACCCTTCGCTTTTGTAAAATAATCGACAGCAAGACAATAAACCATATTTTGCTCAAACTCACTGCCTTCTACATCTTTAGCCGCAGCAGCATAAATACTTCCTATTAAGATATAGGGCTTTCCAGATTTCTCATCCAAGCGAATTGCCCGTCTTGCCAGGTTGCGGGCTTTAGAATAACTTCTTTGTGTAAACACAAGCGACGCCAGCTCATATATATAAGTTGCCTTCTCTATATTATCCTTCTCCTCTCTGATCGCCTCCTCATAATACTCAATTGCCTTACCTGTATCGTTCCTTCTCAGAAAGAGACGCGCCATAGAGCGGGCTGCTCCTGCTGAAGGCTCAAGACGGTACAGATTTTCTGCAGCATTTGCATACAATTTACTATCTGTACAATCCTCGCGAATAAGCATTCTCAGCATCTTCTTCAGCAAATTGACATCATTAGGAGCTTCATCAAACTTTGCACCATACAACCTCAGCAGATCTTTACAGTCTGCGGCACCGGAATTTTCAAATGTACTGTTTAATGCACTCTGAACATCTTTATAGGTGCCGTTATTAGAATCTTCAGCAAGCTTTGCTTCTATGACATCACTTGCCTTTTCATAAATATTAAAAACCTTATCTGCATTAAAATCACCTACTGAAAAAAGAAATCTTGTGGCTTGCATTAGCTGTAGTAAAACTGCTGCTTCTGTATCATTCTTTCCCTTCTCTAGCGCCGCCTCCAGCCATCCATAACAGTTCTTATAAATCTTTTCCTTCTGCTTATCAGTAAGAGCCTCCTGATCTCCAAACTTATGCTTCAGGTAAGATGTAGCCTTGCGCCCAAGGTTGTAGCCCTCTCTTCCAAAATACTCTATTCTCTTATCGTAAATATCCATAAGTTTATTAAGATACTCCTCTTTCTCAGTAGCAGATGAAGAAGGGCTGAGAATTAACTCATCATAAATCTTTATTCCATGAATGTAGACATTCTCAGATGACTTGGGATACTTTTCATAAATAAAACTCCATGAAGACAAGGCAGACTTGTAATCTTTTTGCTTATAGAACTGGTCATATATAGAGTAGTTACTCATATAATCCCTTTCCTTGTCTTTGATAAGTTGCGCTTGGTTTCTGGTATCAACTTTTGAGCCTTTATCATCAGCAATAACATTATCCGCTTTACCTCCAAGATAGTAATTAATCACGTCATCCGTATTATGCTCTATATCAAGCCTCTCTGCAATGTCAGGAAAAGCAAAAGTAATATATTTAGACTTGTTGCCAACTTCAACCTCATACACCCCATCAAAACTTGTAAAATAGCTACTTTTCGATTTATGCACAGTAACCTCTACTCCGGCAGCAGGTTTTCCATCACGAAATACAGTACCTGTAACCTTTCTTTGAGCTAATGCTGTCTGTATCCCCAATGTTAGTATAGCAAGGCATACAATGAATGCTCGAAGAACAATTGCTTTTGTGTTGTTCATATCAAATTATTATTTAAAAATTAATCTATTTTGCGTTTATGAAACCATCTGTCGTACAAAAGAACCTGGAGCGTAAATTTCGTATACGACTCCCGTATCAATCCATTTTCAAACGATCCAAATCTTCCCAGTTCGGTAGAAAAATTTACAGTGGAAACGGAACGGCTCAAAGGGAACCCTATACCAAATGTTAAGCCCTGACTATTTATCTGTGTCCCATTTAAAACTAAATATGAATTTTCATAGAAAAGCCCTGCTCGGTAAGCAATTCGGCTCCAATAGTTTCTTATTGAATACATATTGGGAATAAACTCTGCCCCCGCCGAATAACGATTTCGATTGGTCAAATACTCAGAAGACTCCCCTGTATATGTAGCCTTTGACCACTCCTGATAATAGTAGTCGACCCCCAGGGTCAGTTTATTATTCATCACATATGATGCTCCCACTCCTAACGACATAGGAAAAACTGTTTTCTCACTGCTGCTCTCTATATACAACAAAGTATCTACAACCTGCCCCGCCTGCCCATTAAACAACACCCTTTGCTTAAGCCTGGAACCCACAGACGAATACCCTTTTTTTGGCTCCCATACTGCCCCCAAAACTATTGTATTGTTTCTTTTATCTACATGCCTATATTGCGCCCCCAGAGAAAAACCAAAATCTGTAACCTTCAGCCTGCTTTCACTAAAATAATCATACATCTGCTCAGATGAAGGAAAAACAAGAGTCGAACTGTTTACAATACTGCCAAACATTAACCAAGCATTAACTCCCACACTTAAATAATCTGTAATATCAAACGAGTTGCCCCAAAATGCCCTTGCCAGTGTACCGCTTCCAATATACCCGGTAAAATACTCAGTATCACCTACCTCCTGAACCTCACCAATTGCATACCCCTTATTTGAGTATGGAAGCACACCAAAAGCAGAAGCCCACCTCTTTGTCACAGGAAAAGAAAGGGCCAGATAGTTAAAATTTCCACTACTACTAGCATGCTTACCTGCATCGGACTCATAAATCACATGCTTCGATGACAGCCCAAACTCTACAATAAAAGACATACTGTCAATCGCCGTATAAGATGCCGGATTGGCAGAATTTATCTGATACTTATAACGCATACCTATACCTGCTCCCCCCATTGCTTCCGAGCGCCCAAAGCCATAACCGCTTAATGAACCGAAACCGTACCTCGAATAAGGTGAATTGATGCTATTATTATTTTGAGTACTACCCGAAAAAGATATGCATATCAATGCAGCCATAACGAGGTAGGTTTTACTATTTAACATTATACTCCAATATTCTATTTAGGCCAAAAAAAGCAGCATCAGTTTCTACAAATATGATATTTTTTAGCTTTTTATCAAAGAATGTAGCATCGCCACCGGTAATTACAACCTTTAACTTTGGCCATTCCAGCCGCATATTATTAATCATAGAATCAACTTCAAAAATGATGCCATTGAGGACTCCCGCTAATATAGCCTCTTCCGTTGTGGTACCAAGTCTTTTCCACTTACTCATTTTCTTAACATAAGGTAACTGACTGGTAAATGTATTCAATGCTTTAAAACGAAGCTCTATGCCGGGAGAAATATTTCCACCCCAAAATCGCTCATCCTTATCTATAATATCAAAGGTAATTGCTGTACCCGCATCAATAACCAAAAGATTACAACCAGGGAACAACAAGCTCGCACCAGACACCACAGCAAGCCTGTCCACCCCTATAGTCTGCTTTGAACCATACATATTATCTATTGGTAAAGGCGTATTGTACCCCAGCTCAATAAACTTGGGAATTCTATTACCTAGCACCTTACACAGCTCACTCGATTTTTTACCATTTGACACAGATGACAATATAGCAGCATCAGGAACAGAAAAATCTCTGTACAACTTATCCAGCTCGTTACTATCAAAAATATCGAACGTAAAAGACCTGATGACTTTGCCATCCTCAAAAATCGCAACCTTTGTCTTGCTGTTTCCTATATCTATAACCAAATTCATATTAAATATAGACTACGCATCTTTTATACTCATACTGATGTCCAAAGCATCTGCCGAGTGAGTCAAAGCTCCAACAGATATATAATCAACTCCTACAGATGCTACCTCTCTCACCCTCCCGATATCCATATTACCAGAAGCTTCAATTTTCGCCTTCCCATCTACAACCTGAACACCCCTTCTCATAGTATCAACATCCATATTATCAAACATAATAATATCTGCCCCCGCTTCAATTGCCTCCTTTACCTCATAAATATTCGTTGTCTCCACTTCGACCTTTATTTTATCAGACACCTTCCCCCTTATGCTTAAAACAGCCAAAGCTATGCCTCCTGCAACCTTTATATGATTATCTTTGACCATAGCCATATCATAAAGCCCAACTCTGTGATTTGTCCCCCCCCCCATTCTAACAGCATACTTGTCCAGAGACCTAAAGCCGGGGATTGTTTTTCTAGTATCAAGAATCTCCGCTTTGAAACCCCTAATAGCCTCAACATATTTTGATGTCTCGGTTGCAATACCACTCATCCTCTGCAAAAAATTTAAAACGAGCCTCTCCCCACTTAACAAAGCACGAAAAGGCCCCTCTATTTTAGCCAGAACCTCACCTCTCTTCACCGGTTGCCCATCACATGCAAACTGCTCCCATATAGTATTGGGGCTAAGCTTTTGAAAAACTCTCTCTGCAATTGGAAGTCCAGCCACTATCCCATCAGCTTTAGCAGCTATGACTGCAGTAGTTAGCAAACTCTCAGAAACAATACTATCAGTAGTAACATCCCCGGTGCCAATATCCTCATTAAGCGCAATATCTATTAACTTGTCTATTGCTTCAAAATTCAAACTACTCATCCTCTGCTTTTCTAACGGATTCATAATCTATCTTTTCCCCTTTCTGTTGTATTATATGCCTCTCCTGACTCTTAGACTCTACAAGAAAGTCATCTCTCACATTTGCTCCCCTACTCTCCTTCCTAGCAAGAGACGATACGGTAATAAGCCTGCAGGCATTTGCCATACCGCTGACTACCATGCGGTTATAATCATTCTTATGTGGCAAATAGTTTTTTGCAACCTCCTCAATATCCCTTACAGCCTCCCTTAGGTGCTTTTCATCTCTAATAATACCCACCTTTTCACTCATTATGTTCGCAAGATAGCTTTTTACAGACAAAAACTCCGAATCAGACTGGCTGCTCCCGGTAACTTCATCAACATCTACCCGGCATCTGGGTTTATGCTTCAGCCTACATGCCTTATCAATAACTCTTTTCCCATAGACAAGACATTCAAGTAAAGAATTGCTTGCCAACCTATTGGCTCCCATCACTCCGGTAGAAGCAACTTCACCACAAGCAAACAATCCATTCATACTAGTCTCCCCCCAAAGATCTGTTCTCACCCCACCCATCATGTAGTGCGCCGCAGGAACTACAGGAATAAGATCTGTAGTCATATTAATGCCAAGACTCTTTAACTTTGTGTCTATTGACCTAAATCTCAAGCGCATACTATCAACATTCAGATGCCTCAAGCTTAAATATACAGAACTGCCTGTCTCCTTAACTTTTCTAAATACAGCAGAAGCCACAACATCACGAGGAGCCAACTCCGCCAGAGGGTGGCACTCCTTCATAAATCGCACACTATTTTTATCAAGAAGATAAGCCCCCTCCCCACGAACAGCTTCACTGATCAGGAAAGGCTCTTCTTTGGGTATATTTAGTACTGAAGGATGAAACTGTATAAACTCCATATCTGCAACCTTGGCACCTGCCTGCCATGCAAGAGCCACCCCATCGCCTGTGGCTGTACAAGGATTTGTTGAGCAAGAGTAAAGTCGGGCAATCCCACCCGTAGCCAACACAGTCGCCTTTGCCCTAAACAGAAAGTTCTCCTCACTTTTAAGATTAATCGCGTGAACACCCGTACAATAACCTTCTGCCTCCAGAATTTTTATTGCTACGGTGTGCTCAAATGAAGTTATATTTTCGCAGCTTAAAACTTTTTGCAACATGAAGTTTGTCATCACTTTACCGGTAGCATCACCATCAACATGCAGTACTCTTCTCCTGGAATGTCCTCCCTCCAGTCCCAATAAAAACTTCCCTTCAGCATCACAATCAAACTTCATCCCCATATTCATCAATTCAAATATTCGCTCCCTCCCCTCTGCAACCAGTATTTCAACAGCATCATAATCACACAAACCCCGACCTGCTGTCAACGTATCGTTTAGATGGCTTGTAAGAGAATCTCCCGGCCCAACAGCAGCTGCAACACCTCCCTGTGCCTGATAAGAGCTTCCAACACCCAATTCCGACTTGGAAAGTAACGCAACGGTTCCATGGCTTGCAGCATGAAAAGCCGCCACTAGACCTGCAAGACCACTTCCAATTATTATAAAATCAAAATCCCGAAGATTCATCAAAGCAAATAGGGTTACAAAAAATAATAAGCGACAAAATTAATATTTTGCCATATGTAACCTTGCTTAAAAATACTATAATTCATCCTGCTCCTCTTTTTTAATGATATTCCACCCCATATCTGGCAATCCGGCGATCTTCCGTTTTTACTCCTATCTACTCCGCCCGGCTGCTTAAAGAGAAAAGGGTTAACATGGCATTAAAAACTGCTTTTAACCCTCAAAAGCCCCCAAACCTTATCTTTATCTCCCTTTTCTCACCCAACTTCTCCACTCAAAACCTTGTACAATCATTTTAAAGTTGTAACTATTACACTTTTAAACCAAAAACGACACACAATGGTAAATATAAAAAAGTCAGTTGGGGATTCGCTCCTATCGAATCGCAATAAAAACTGACAAACTATAGCCTCCAAATTTACCACCAAGCCGGCTATCTCTGTACATTGATATTCTTTGCAAAGGTCTCATTTCTTAACTGAACATACCATGCAGATTATAAAAGCTCTGTTTTTCGAATAGCCGAATAGCGAGAAAGTATACGCTACTACAAAAACTATCCCAACACCTCTGTTTTAATTGAAAATATTTTGAGCAGAACAGACAATTACTACTTTTGTAGTTTGATTTCTATTATAGAATATTACAACACATTTCTTAATGTTTCTAAGGGCTTGTTTTGATAGTATCGGCATACCATATATAATTGCTAAACTATTAAAACCAATCTATTATTAACAAGCTCAAATAAGACAGATTGATTATGAATGGGAGAAAAATATTTGTTATTGTCGGGCTAATTTTAATGCTTGGAGGGGCATTTATGGCTATGAATATATTGGCAGGAATGAAAAAAGAATTGCCAAAAAAACCGGAAATAGAAGCAAAGCGATATGTTAAAACACAATCGGTTGAATACACAAATCTAATATCAACTGTTACTTCAACAGGGCGGGTCCTGGCAACAAACGAAGTTTTACTTGTTGCGGAAGCATCGGGCAGGATAGAGCCGGGCAATGTAGTATTAAAGAAGGGTGCTTCCTTTAAAAAGGGAGATATGGTATTGACAATTTATAAAAATGAAGCAGAAATGCTTTTAAAATCACGTAAAAGCCAATTCCTTAACATATTTGCAAATATGTTACCCGATATAAGGGTTGACTACCCAGAACACTATGATAGTTTCATAAGTTTTTTCAGGGCAATTGACCTTAACAAAGACTTGCCTCCACTTACCCAAGATGTCGTTTCAGCCGATGAAAAACTGCGTATTTTTCTTGCAGGCAGAAATGTGCTATCAGAGTACTATTCGATAAGAAAAGACGAAATGGCACTTAAAAGATACTCCCTTTACGCCCCATTTAACGGAACATTCACACAAGTCAATTTTGAAGTTGGGGCCTATGTAAATACGGGAACACAGCTTGCAAAAATGATCAGCACTGATAACCTTGAAGTTGAAGCACTAGTAGAAAATGACCAAAGCGAGTGGATTAAAATAGGCTCAAAAGCGTCTATTATCTCAGGAGGCAGAGGGAAAGAGTGGACAGGGAAAGTTGTAAGAAAATCCGGATTTGTCGACTTTAACACACAATCGCGCAGCATCTTTGTTAATATAGATCAGAAAGGACGCGACAAGGTTATAGTTGGAGAATATTTGCTGGTAAGGTTTGACGGACAAAAAATTAAAGAGGCGATAGAGATACCGAGAAATGTAATATTCAATAGCAATGAAGTGTTTGTAGTTATTGACGGAAGATTAGAAAAATCTACTGTTAATATAATAAAAATTAATGAGAGAACAGCTATAGTAAATGGGCTTGAACCAGGGAGCGAACTGGTAGTAGAGCCACTGATAAATGTGAAAGAAAAAACAGTTGTTGAGACGATAAGATAACTCTTGGGATAAATCACCATTAAAACTCTTTAAAAACAATGAGAAAACTGGTATCACAGTTTGTTAAATATCCCTTCTATGCAAACCTTATTATTGCAGTGCTCCTGCTCGCTGGCGGGGTGAGCTTGTTCACAATAAAAAAATCATTCTTTCCTGAAAGAAGCTCACGATTCATTTTTGTTTCAGTATTTTATCCCGGAGCTTCCCCTACAGAGATGGAAGAAGGGATAACATCGCGCATTGAAGAAGCTACCCGTAGCATTGTAGGCATTAAAGAGATAACCTCCACATCATCAGAAGATGTCTCCTCTGTAAGAATAGAAATAACAGGAGAATATGACATTAACGAAACGCTAATGGATGTAAAAAATGCTGTAGATGGGATCCCCTCTTTTCCATCTGCCGCAGAAAAACCTATTGTATACAAGCAGCGGACTACCTCAACAGCGCTGTTTTTGTCACTTACGGGAGATGTAAGCCTGATGACCCTGAAAGAGTATGGGCAGCGTGTGGAAGAAGACCTCCTTACATCAGGAATTGTTAGCCAGGTGAGACTAAGCGGGTTCCCTTCTCCCGAAATATCTGTTGAAGTACATGAAGAGGACCTGTTACGTTACGGAATAACATTTAGTGAAGTATCGCAGGCTATCTCTGCAAATAATAGTGATATATCGGGAGGGCAAATCCGCTCTGATGAAGAAGAAATCTTAATACGCCTACGCTCAAGAACTACAGATCCTGACAAAATAGGTGATATTATTTTGAGAGGAAGTCCGGAAGGAGGATATGTGCGCATCAGAGATGTTGCAGAAATAAAAAAGAAATTTTCCGATGTACCACAAAGAACATACAAGAAAGGAAAGCCTCTTATCGCTCTCACAATAAGTAAGCTCATCTCTGAAGACTTAGAAGGAATAACCAAGCTCTGTAAAAAATACACAGAAGAATTTAACGCTAACGACCACGGAGTTACCCTCGAGGTGGAATTTTCATATCTCGAAATACTGAAAAGCAGGCTGGATCTTTTGTTGAGCAATGGCTCTGTAGGATTGATACTGGTAGTTATCTCATTGGCAATGTTATTAAACTTCAGGTTGTCATTGTGGGTAGCATGGGGTATTCCTTCCTCTTTCTTGGCAATGTTTATTGTAGCAAACCAAATGGGACTAACGATAAATATGCTATCGTTGTTTGGGATGATCCTTGTAATTGGAGTGCTTGTTGATGACGGGGTTGTAATAGGCGAAAACATATATCAGCATTTTGAAATGGGGAAAAGCCCTAAAAGGGCTGCTGTTGATGGAACAATGGAGGTTGCACCGGCAGTAATTACATCTATCTCCACAACAATTGTTGCTTTTCTTCCTCTGCTATTTTTAACAGGAAGTATGGAGCGAATGAGAGAAATGGCATATGTCGTTATTCTAACCCTGTTTTTCTCTCTGATTGAAGCATTTTTTGTTTTGCCAGCCCACCTTGCCAGCCATGCTGTACTCAATCCGCGAATCCTTGAAAAAGACAGAACAGGGGTGAAAAAATATATAGAAAGAGCTATTGAATGGCTGCGGGATAGAGTGTATTACAAAACATTAAAACTAATCCTCTGTTACCGGTACTTTGTCATCGGCATCCCTCTTGCCATGTTTTTGATAACAACTGGCTTTATGCAGTCTGGAAAAATAAAAACAACTTTTTTCCCCGCTATGGAGTTCGACAGTTTTAACCTGAATATTGCATTTGTCCCGGGATCAGGAGAAAAACGAACTACAGAATTTCTTAAAGAGTTTGAAAGAAAAGTATGGGAGGTCAACGAGGAGATGTTAAAAGAATACCCTAGCGCTTTTGATAATATCAAACCATCACTCTGGGATAAAATAACAGGTCGCGAAATAGATACATCGAGAACAATCATTAATGATATATTTCTCAATGTGGGAACAGCATTTGACGGACTGGAAAAAGGCTCTCATGCTGGCAGCCTCTCCATATACCCTCGCAACCTGGAAGGAACAGGGATTAGCTCATTTGAAATAGTTAACAGGGTCAGGGAAAAAATTGGAGAAGTGCCGGAAGCTAAAAAATTTACTGTTGCCGGAAGGGTCATGTTCGGTATGCCTGTATCTATATCTCTACTTGGTAGAAATATAGAAGAGTTGGAAAATGCGCGGGACTTTATGTTTGAAAAGCTGGGGGAGATGCCGCAACTAAAAGATATTGTTGACAACAATGCGCTTGGGAAACAGGAAGTTCGCCTGGAGCTAAAACCCAAAGCCTACATGCTGGGGCTCAATAAATCAATGATTGTCAATCAAGTAAGACAAGGATTTTATGGAGAGCAGGCACAAAGGCTACAAGAGGGGCGTGATGAATTAAGGGTGTGGGTACGTTATCCTAGCGAAGGACGTGAACAGATAGGACAACTGGAGCGAATGAAAATAAAAACTCCCGCAGGAGAATTTCCGCTTATTGAGTTAGCCAGATACAGCTTGGAGCGTGGCCCAGTTGCAATACAGAGATACAACGGCATGAGGGAAATACGTGTAGAAGCAGATATCGTGGACAGAGATGAGTCTGTCCCCGAGCTTATCGCTCAGATAGAGAAACAAATTATACCCGAGTTAAAAGTAAAATATCCGGGGGTAAGCTTAGAGAGCCAAGGACAACAAAAAGAGAGCAAAGAGTCTGGAAAAATTATATCAAACTACTACTCAATCGCCTTCTTCATAATTATAATGATATTGATGATACACTTCAAATCATTTGAACAGCCTCTACTGGTGCTGTGTATGATACCACTATCTGTATTGGGAGCCGTCTGGGGGCATGGAGTTCACGGGAAGGTGGTGTCAATGCTTTCCCTTTATGGCATAATAGCTCTTTCTGGAGTGATTATAAACGATGCCGTGGTGTTTCTGTCAAGATATAATGACCTGATAGTACGCAAAGTAAAAGTCAAGGACGCAATAATCGCAGCTGGAAAGTCTAGACTGCGCCCTATACTTCTGACCACTATTACCACTTCCATAGGTCTGTTTCCCCTGATCCTTGAAAAAAGCTTTCAGGCACAGTTTCTCATTCCTATGGCTATCTCACTTGTATACGGTGTTGCATTTGGAACACTGTTTATACTTATCTTTTTCCCCGCCACTATCTTAATACTCAACGATATAAGAGTTTGCAGAAAACAACTGGCAAGGGCTATAAAAATGTACTGGAGGGGGGAGAATCCTGATTGGGCACAACCTGAAAGAGAAGAGGTAGAGATCGCTATGATACATAGTAAGCGTAAAATTGAGGATGTAAAAGAACCAGAAGTGAATATGATGGTTAGCGATCTTGATTTAACATAGACAAAATGAATACACAAAGGATGATCAAGATTATATTAGTTGGGACACTGTCTCTCTTTACTCTACTATCTCCCAAATCAGAGGTAAAAGGGCAACAGCCTCTTAACTTTTCTGATGCAATATCAAAAGCATTAAAAAACAACTATGATATAGTCATTGTAAAAGGGAATAAAGAAATAGCTTCACTAAACAACAGGTGGGGAACAGCAGGAAGGTATCCTGATATTAACTTCTCTGCTAATTCAAATAATGAATGGGGATCTAATGAACAGAACGACTATACACAAAATACATTGAGAGGAGGTGTTACTCTTGACTGGATGCTTTTTAACGGCTTCTCTGTCAATATATCCAAAGCAAAACTGAATGACCTGGAGCAACTCTCTAAAGGCAACACATCAGTAATTGTTGAAGAGACTGTCCACGCGGTAACACTTGGATACAACCTTGTGCTTCTTGAACAGCAAAGGCTAAATGTACTAAAAGCTCTGATGAAGCTATCGGAAGACCGCTACAACTATGAAAGAGACAAAAAAGAGATTGGCAGCTCCGTTACATTTGATGTCTTACAGGCGCAAAATGCTTACTTAGCAGATAAAGCAAACCTCCTCGCACAAGAGGTAATGCTAAAAAATGCTATCAGGGATTTGAGTTACATTATGGGAGAAAAAGAGGCCGATACATGGGTTTTTCCTGATTCACTTGAACCGGTTATTAACAACTATATAATTGCCGATTTACAACAAAAAATGTACTCTAATAATAATACTCTAAAGAACCAGTTTATTAATCAAAGTCTGATGGAGCGAGAAACTGCATTAGCAAAAAGCAATTTCTATCCATCGCTAAGATTGTCCACAGGTATAGAAGGGAGCAGTAGCAAAATAAAATATGACAACGGGAACAATATAAATAGCGACTTGTGGAAATATTACGGCAACCTTACACTCAGCTATAACCTGTACAGTGGCGGGGTAAGAAGCAGAGCAGTGCAAATTGCTAAAATAGGTGAAGGCTTAGAGCAGGTTAAAACCGAATCACTAAGGCACTTACTAACAAATCAGCTGTTAAATATTTACGAGCTGTATGAGTTGAGGAAAGAACTGCTGGGTGTAGCTAATGAAGCGTATGCAGCTGCTAAGCTTAACATGCAAATTGCAGAGGATAAATTTCGCAACGGATCAATTAACTCTTTCAACTATCGCGATGTACAACTAATCTACCTGAATGCAGCTCTGAGTAGATTGCAAACAATATATAACCTTATAGAATCAGACATTTCACTTATAAGGATCACGGGAGGTATTATCATGGAGTATGCTCCCGATATCTAAGAACTCCATACTTTTGTTATCATCAGGCTCTCTACCCTTAGAGAAACTACCTGTCAAACAGAAGCCTCTCTCCCTTCACATTATCATAAAACACGCCTTTGCCCCCGTGCGCACTGCTCTCATATACTAGATTCCCATTAACAAGGGTATGGGTAACCATATAGTTAAACGATTCTCCCTCAAACATAGACCAGCCGCACTTATAATTAATATTATCTTTATTGACGATCCACCTACGAGGTTCTACCAACACTATATCAGCACGATATCCTTTTCTAATAAATCCTCTGTTCTTAATACTAAACAGCTTTGCAGGAGAATGGCACATTTTCTCAACTACCTTCTCAATTGATAATTTACCCTGATGAAACAGATCCAGCATTACCATAAGTGAGTGCTGTACCATTGGACCTCCCGAGGGGGATTTAAAATAGGTATTGCTCTTCTCTTCAAAAGTGTGTGGAGCATGATCTGTTGCAACAACATCAATTCTGTTATCTACTACTGCTTCAATAAGCGCTAAGCGATCGTGCTCCGATTTTATTGCAGGATTCCATTTTATTGTGGCACCATACTTTTTATAATGCTTATCGGAAAACCATAAATGATGCACACAAACTTCCGATGTAATACTCTTATCCTCGACTGAGCCCGGCTTAAAAAGTGCAGCCTCTGCCGCCGTCGATAGGTGCAGTACATGTAGCCTAGCATTATATTTTTCAGCAAGCTCTATGGCTTTTGATGTTGAAGCAAAGCAGGCTTCAGCACTCCTTATATTTGGGTGCTCCCATATTGGAACACTTTCTCCGTATTTTCCTTTTGCAATAGTAGTATTACGCTGTATTATAGATTCCTCCTCACAATGAGTTGCAATAAGCATGTTTGATTTGGAAAAAATGTTGGAAAGTGCAAGAGGATTATCAACCAACATATTTCCTGTGGAAGACCCCATAAAAACTTTTATACCACACACCTTTTTAGCATCCGTTTCCAACAACTCATCAAGATTATCATTAGTAGCACCAATATAGAATGAATAATTTGCCAGAGAGGTTGCCGATGCACGTAGATATTTTAGCTCCAACTGCTTATGGCTGGTAGCCTGAGGAACAGTGTTGGGCATCTCCATATAAGAGGTGACCCCTCCCGAAACAGCAGCCCTTGACTCAGATGCAATATCTGCTTTATGTGTAAGCCCTGGCTCTCTAAAATGAACCTGATCGTCAATTATCCCTGGCAATAATAACTTACCGGTAGCATCTATTGTGACAGACTTTTTTAATATTGCATCAGGCACCTTCCCTCTGAATATCTCAAAAATATCCCCCCCACGAATGAGAAGGCTTGCACCATCAAACACTTGCCCTTCATTGATAATTCTGGCATTAACAATAACGATATCTCTCATCTCTGTCAACATCTACTAATTTGCACACCCCCAATTAAATCACACAGCTTTTAAATTGGAATACTGAACTGTGCTTAGTTTTAGCCAGAATTATCATCAGATAGCACACCTAACATTTGTAACTCCTGAAAAAACTTTGCAATTTCATTTTTATTACCCCAAAAAATGCCTCCCCAAATATACCCCCACTCATTTTAGACAAACCATCCTTTCTATCTGTAAATATAATAGGTACCTCTACTATGTTAAAACCAAACTTCCAGGCGGTAAACTTTATCTCTATTTGAAACCCATACCCCTTCATTTTGATATTTTGGGGCTTGATAGTTTCCAGCACATTACGTCTATAACACTTAAAACCAGCAGTAGTATCCATTATTTTCATCCCTGTTACCATCCTCACATATACCGATGCAAAATATGACATAAGCACCCTTTTGAGCGGCCAGTTAACTACATTTACCCCGGAAATGTATCGAGACCCAATAGCAACATCCGCACCGCCGCTTTTACACACTTCATACAGGCCCATCAAGCTGTCAGGACTATGAGAAAAATCGGCATCCATTTCGAAAATATAATCATACCCTTTCTCAACAGCCCACTCAAACCCCCTGATATAAGCCGTACCCAAGCCAAGCTTTCCCTCTCTTTCCACCATAAAAAGAGACTTTGGATACTTCAGAATAAGGTTCTTTACTATTAAAGCCGTGCCATCAGAAGAATTATCATCCACCACAAGTATGTGAAAATCTTTTTTGAGAAGAAATATCTCACCTACTATTTTTTCAATATTCTCCCTTTCATTATAAGTCGGTATTATTATAACACTATCTGACACCTTATATTAATTAAAGTAATTATTGCTAAGCAAATATAAAATTATTTTTAATGACAGGCGCACATCAATATATCCTGCCCAAAATCCTCAGACCTCAGAACCCTGTAGGCTTATAAAATACTTCCCTGCTGCCTAGGTAATTCCAGTAATCAAACTTTTGCTTTGTCGTTAATGCTCATGATTTTTCTGATACTTTCACTGAATCCTTTACTTTCAACAATATAATGTAGCTATTGACTGTATTGCGCAAAATATTTAAAAGATCACCAATTTGCCACCTGTTTTGCTCCGTCGTTGTACAACGATAATATTTATTTTTAATCCATCTGATTAAGTTTGTTTGGCATATCCATAAAAATCTGCAATATAATCTTCCAAAGCGCGCCACCGGCATAGCTTAACCAGAAACCAGCAGCACAAAATGAGTCAAAATAGTCATAAATAAACTTTTACTAGCTATGAAAAACTATTCATTGCTTTTGGGCAGTTTTCATTTTGTAAGAACTAATAATGAATACCCTCCCATCAGCTTCACAGTTAAATCAGGAAAAAGTGAAAACATTAACTTTCTTTCGTGGCACATTTGCAATTTTAGTTGCTATTCTTTTGGGTATTACAAAAGAACCGTCAGTATAAAAATAATCTATTATATCCAATCCAGAATCTTCAAGTGTGGCCAAAGCTGTTTCTTTTGTAAAATAATGCAAATGTCCCACGCTATCTCTTACAGAAGTTAAGCGACTCCTCAATATTGAACTAACATGTATGTCAAGTGGTATGTGAAATATTTTATATTCAGCTTGTTCTTTACACTTTTCAATAAAACCAATATAATCTGAAACATGCTCAAAAACATCTATCATCAATAATAAATCAAATTTTTCTTTCTGCTCAGATGTAAAATCTTTACAAAAGAAGTTGATATTGGGCTTGTTATTTTTACGCGCCATTTTAATAGCACTTTCTGCTATGTCATAACCTTCAAAGGTAATATCACCGTTATTAAAATAACTCGTCCATCTGGTATAATATTTCTCCTGCTCCACAACCAACTTCAACTATTGTTCTTGGCTTTAGCTCATTCTTCTTTAATAATCTTCAAAATCTGCCTTGCCTTCCATGGGGAATCCTCTACACCCCAAGTTGGATTATTTTTCAAATATTTACAATTTTCTTATGTATAAATCTTTTCTAGCATAATTTTCATTTATTATTCACAACAAGTTGTTTATACGCAGCTTGGGAGTTTGAAGCACCTACCTGTCACCCCGTTATATTTTTTATTAAGCATGCTCATTTTCAACATAGCACAATCTGCCAAATAATCTTATTAATTAGCTAAATATTAACGCCTATTTCGCTTATTTTATTGTTTATTAACACTTGTAGTTCATGTTAAATTGCTAGGCGGCACCATAAAATTCACACCAAATTGTTATGCTTGTGACTTGTACAGTAAAAGGGAGGGTTTTGTGCCCTTAGCAAATTTGATGGCAATACCTCTCGATGCCTTCAGGTTCAGAAAGAAAGAGAGCGACTATAAAGGGACTGTCTCAAAAGTGATAGCCTCTTTTGTGTTTATTGAGTTACTAACAATTAATTGCCTGTAAATCAAAAAAAGAAAGCCTTAATGCTTCCTTAAATTCATAGATTCTTGCAACTTGCGTGTGATTTTCAATAAGTTAAAGGTGCGATTAAAAAATGATTCTTCAAAGCAGCTAATGCTACTTCCCCCCCAGCCTTGATGATTTAATTGAAGACAAGAACCATTCGGTATATGCAGTCAATAAGGTGGCTAATAAGATCAATATTGAACCTCTTATCAAAACATATAAAGGAGAAGGCACCTCAAGTTATCACCTTATCACCCAAGAATGCTTCTAAAAGTTATCATTTAATGTTTACTTGAATAATGCTTACAGTACGAGAGGCATTGAGTATCAATTAAAAGGCAATATTTATTTTATGTGGTTAAGTGGCGAGTCAACCTGATCATAATACTATTTTTCGTTAGGAGTAAAGGGCTAAAAGGGGAAATTAAAAAGATGCTTGCTCTAGTTGTTGCTTTGCTGATTAAAGGAGGGTTGGTTAGCATAAAAGAGGCCTTTATTGATGGGACCAAAATTAAAGCCAATGCCAACCACTACGCTTTCGTATGGGGCAAACCCATAAATACAAACAAAGGAAAAATGAAAGACCAGCTTGAAACTCTGTAGTCATATGTAGAACAGGTTTGTAAAAAAGAAAGCTCACTGCTTGAAAACCTGATTTTAGGGAATTATCACCAGAAAAAGTTGATGCCACTATCCAAACAATAAACAAAGCACTATCAAGCAGAACACGCCACTACACCAAGTAGTTAACCGCAATAATCGTCCAGTAGGATGGGGTCTCATAAGGCAAAAGGCAACCATATAATTTCCGTAAGCCATAACCTAATCAGTCATAAAAGTAAGGTTCGAAAGCTTTTAACAAGTGAAGAAGAAGTAAAGTGCAGGAAGCAAAGAGCCTGGGCTGTTAAAGGTGCTTTTGGAATATTAAAGCATAATAAAGGCTTTAAAAGATTTATGTTCAAAGGCCTTGATAGTGTTGAGATTGAAGCAGGGGTATTACTAATTGCTCACAATATTGCTAAAGTGAGTGCCTGGATAAACTCTTATTCAATTCATTATCTTAAAAAGATGACCTAATTTACGATTAAAAAGTTTTCAAAAAAGTATTCCTATTACCAAATTCAATTACTCATAATAATTGTTTAAAAAGTTGACAAAAAACTGTCCCAAAGTTACTTTTGAGATAGCTCTCATAGAAATAAACTTAACCTAGATGCACAACAGCTGTTGAAAAATATTTTGAGACCTTTACAAGATTAAAAAAAACCTGGTTCAAATTGAGTGAAAACTCAAAAAAAATCGCAGTTTACTGATCTAAAATAAATGCTTTGGCAAAAACATTTAATAAAAAATGAGTTTTGCAAAGGCTCCGTTTTTATAGTCAAATACTACTTACTATATTTGAGCACAAATTTTGGATACAAGAATTGAAACCGAAAATTTTCTATTTTCATCATTTCTGAAATAGGCAACTAATTTTAAAAATTAAGTAATTATGAAAGTTACCGTTATTGGTGCAGGAAACGTTGGTGCTACATGTGCTGATGTTTTAGCATATCGAGAAGTTGTAGGCGAAGTTGTATTAGTAGACATAAAAGAGGGACTTGCTGAAGGCAAAGCCCTGGATATATGGCAAAAAGCTCCTGTAAATGTTTATGATACCCGCACAGTTGGAGTAACAAACGACTACACCCGAACAGCAGGCTCAGACGTTGTGGTAATCACTTCTGGACTACCGCGTAAACCTGGAATGAGTAGAGATGACCTTATTGAGACAAATGCCGGAATTGTAAAAACAGTGACGGAAAGCGTTATCAAATATTCGCCTGAGGCAATTATCATTGTCGTATCCAATCCACTTGACGTAATGACATACCAGGCACACTTAGTATCAAAGTTGCCACGCACAAAAGTAATAGGCATGGCTGGTATACTTGATACTGCTCGCTATCGTGCTTTCCTTGCGGAGGAACTGAATATATCGCAAAAGGAGATACAGGCTGTACTAATGGGAGGGCATGGCGACACCATGGTCCCCTTACCTCGCTACACCACTGTTGGAGGTATTCCTGTAACGGAGCTTATCGGAGAGAAAGAGCTAAGTGCAATTGTAGAGCGAACTAAATATGGAGGTGGAGAACTGGTAAAGTTAATGGGTACTTCGGCATGGTATGCACCAGGCGCAGCTGCAGCACAAATGGTAGAAGCCATAGTAAAAGACCAGCGTCGCGTATTCCCTGTTTGTATCCTGCTTGATGGCGAATACGGCATAAATAATTGCTATCTTGGAGTTCCGGTAATTTTAGGCAAAAACGGAGTGGAAAAAATTATTGAAATGCAGTTGAACAGTGCTGAAATGGCACTCTTAAAAGATAGTGAAGGGCATGTAAAGGAGGTAATGGGAGTACTTGACAAGTTGAACAGCAAATCAACGTAGCAACTGCTACAAATTAAAATAGTATTAAAAAACATTGCGTTACAAATAGAGGGTGTCTCAAAAGGGCACCCTCTATAAAAGTTTGTAACTGACAACTTTGACAATAACTTCTTACCTCGCTTGTTATAACAACAATAAACAAGCACCTGTTATTGAATAAATTTCAGCTTGCAGTTTTGAGAGTAAATTGAAGAAAAAGCTTGCAGAAAAGCGCCAGATGCTATAAATCACACCGTAAAAAATGATGCTCAGCGCTTCTTCTGTGCTCAAAAGATAAAAAATCTCAGCTTACTAATAGTAAACAAGGATCTAGAAGAGGGTTTTGACAAAATTTTAATAAATAAATATCAGCCTTGCAAAACTCTCAAATGGCAAGCATATCAAAAAATTATAAAATAAAAAGCTCAAAATTTCGCAAAAATAGAGTCAAATAACTTTTTGTATTTTCTATCAGAACTGCTGGAAAACTAAAGAAACTGAATGGTTAAGCGAGCATGAGTTTTCATGCTCGTTTTAACTATATTTGTGCAAAATTTTGAAAAGAAAAATGATGCCAAAGTATTCAGAAGAAACTATACGCACACTCGACTGGAAAGAGCACATACGGAAGCGCCCCGGTATGTATATTGGAAAATTAGGAGATGGTTCTTCTCCTGATGACGGAATATATGTACTGCTTAAAGAGGTACTTGACAACTCCATTGATGAATTCATGATGGGGTACGGAAAACAGATAGATGTTCATGTAAGCAATGACAACGTTCTGATACGTGACTATGGGAGGGGTATACCTTTGGGAAAAATTACAGATGCTGCATCAAAAATGAACACAGGCGCAAAATATGACTCCAAGGTTTTTAAAAAATCTGTTGGCTTAAATGGAGTTGGTATAAAAGCAGTGAATGCACTCTCAAGGGGCTTCACCATTATGTCTGTAAGGGAGAGGAATATGAAAAAAGTAGAATTTGACCGCGGAGATATTATTATAGAGCATGAGATAAAAAAGGTAGGTGAAAAAAATGGCACCTGTGTTACATTTACTCCCGATAAAGATATATTTGGGAACTACCACTTTATGGAAGAGTACATTGCAGGCATGTTGAAAAACTATGTTTACCTTAATGCCGGTCTCACTCTTACCTACAACGAGCAAAAGTATATATCTCAAAACGGACTGCTGGACTTACTAAACGATAACCTTCCCCAGCCTAGCCTTTACCCTATAATACACCTTAGAGGCGAAGATATAGAGCTCGCTATAACGCACAGCAATCAGTACGGAGAAGATTATTACTCCTTTGTAAACGGGCAACACACTACACAGGGGGGAACCCACATGCTCGCTTTTCGTGAAGCGATAGTAAAAACCATTCGCGACTTCTATAAAAAAGATTTTGATGCATCTGACATACGCGCTTCTATTGTTGCAGCTATAAGTATAAAAGTAGAGGAGCCAGTCTTTGAATCACAGACAAAAACTAAACTGGGTTCAAAAGATATTGGCCCATCCGGCCCGTCAGTACGCAACTTCGTAATGAATTTTGTGCTAAAGGAGCTTGATAACTACTTGCATAAAAATCCAAACACAGCAGAAGTACTGCTGAAAAGGATTCAGGAATCAGAACGTGAAAGAAAAGCTATTTCAGGGATTAAAAGACTAGCAAAACAAAGAGCAAAAAAAGCTAACCTTCATAACAAAAAACTGCGTGACTGCCGTGTTCATTACAACTCTAAACATGAGAAAAAAAAGGAATCAAGTATTTTTATTACAGAGGGTGATTCGGCCAGTGGCTCAATCACAAAGTCCAGAGATGTAAGTACCCAAGCGGTTTTTAGCTTAAGGGGAAAGCCGCTCAACTCATACGGATTGACAAAAAAAGTGGTCTATGAAAATGAAGAATTTAACCTTTTACAGGCAGCTCTCAATATAGAGGAAAACTTTGACAGCCTCCGTTATAATAAAGTTATTATAGCTACTGATGCGGATGTAGATGGTATGCACATACGGTTATTGCTAATCACATTCTTTTTACAATTCTTCCCTGAATTAATTAAACGGGGACACCTTTACATCTTACAAACACCTCTCTTCAGAGTGAGGAACAAACACAAGACACACTACTGTTACTCTGATGAAGAGCGTAGCTCTGCAATCAAGAACCTGGGTAATAACCCTGAAATAACCCGCTTTAAGGGACTGGGAGAAATATCTCCTGATGAGTTCAAAAACTTTATAGGAAAAGACATTCGTCTTGAACCTATAATAATGAATAAGCACAAACCGGTTAAAGATATGCTAGCATTCTACATGGGCAAAAACACCCCACCCCGTCAGGATTTTATTATCAATAACCTACATGTGGAAAAAGATGAAATTGAGACGGCTCGAACTTAAAAATAAGTATGAATAGCAGCCAGTAAAACATATTGACTTGAAAGGACCTTGCCTGAAATAGGTAATTATTTATTCGCTCAGGCTCCCCGCTCCTTGGTATTTTAATCTAAGTAAGAATGTCAAACGAAGAAAACGCTATACCATTATTCCCAAAAGGACAGAAGGATAAACAATCCGGTGAGTTGCACCACGTAACCTATCTGTCAGACATGTATCAAAGCTGGTTTCTTGACTACGCATCATATGTTATTCTCGAACGTGCAGTTCCGTATATAAACGATGGGCTAAAGCCTGTACAACGCCGTATACTTCACGCTATGCGTCAAATGGACGACGGGCGCTATACCAAAGTTGCTAATATTATAGGGCAAACCATGATGTATCACCCTCACGGTGATGCATCTATAGGCGAGGCTCTGGTACAACTGGGACAAAAGGAGCTACTTATTGACACACAAGGTAACTGGGGAAGCATGCTCACAGGCGACAGCGCTGCTGCACCACGATACATAGAAGCACGGCTATCAAAATTCGCACTTGAAGTTATCTTTAACCCAAAAACAACTAACTGGCAACTATCATATGATGGGAGAAATAACGAGCCTGTCACCCTACCTGTAAAGTTTCCACTGCTCCTAGCACAAGGAGTAGAGGGAATTGCTGTAGGGCTGGCATCCAAAATACTACCCCACAACTTTAATGAGCTGATCAGTGCTAGCATAGCACACCTCCGAAACAAAAAATTTGAGCTATACCCCGACTTCCCAACCGGAGGATTTATGGATGCATCAAAATATAACGACGGGGAGAGAGGAGGAGTAGTAAAGATAAGGGCAAAAATTGAGAAGCACGACAACAAAACACTTATCATCTCTGAACTACCATATGGAAAAACAACTTCATCTTTGATCGACTCAATCATAAAAGCAAATGATAAAGGAAAAATAAAAATCAAACGCGTTGATGACAATACCGCAGAAAATGTGGAAATACTCATACATCTTGGCGTGGGTATAAGCCTGGATAAAACAATCGATGCTCTCTATGCATTTACCGACTGTGAAATATCTATATCGCCAAACTGTTGTATTATAGAGAACGATAAGCCCCGGTTTTTGGGAGTGAGCGAAGCACTAAAAAAAACTACCGAGTACACCATACTACTTCTTGAAAAAGAGTTACAAATAAAAAAAGCCGAACTGGACGAAAAGTGGCATTTTGCCTCGCTGGAAAAAATATTTATAGAAGAACGCATCTATAAAGACAAGCAGTTTGAAGAGGCAAAAAATATGAATGATGCAATCAGCTATATTGGTAAAAAGCTAGACCCCTGGAGGGAGAAAATGAAGCGGGATATTACACGTGAAGATATCCTGAAACTGATGGAAATACGAATGTCCAGGATACTAAAATTTAATGCAGATAAAGCCAATGAAGCTATAGCCAGTATTGAAAACACTATAGCAGAAGTTATAAACAATATAGAAAATATTATACCATACACTATTGACTGGTATAAGCACCTCAAAAGCAAGTTTGGTAAAGGGCGTAAGCGCAAAACAGAAATTCGTAGCTTTGAAAATATTGAAGCTACAAAAGTGATTGTAGCAAACCAAAAGCTCTATATCGACCGCGAGGATGGATTTGCTGGCACCACCCTTAAAAAAGCGGAATATGTGTGCGACTGCTCAGACATTGATGATATAATAGCTTTTAGGAAAGACGGCTCATACGTTGTAAAGAAAGTTTCCGAAAAGCTGTTTATAGGTAAAAATATACTCTACTTGGCAATATTTAAAAAGAACGACCGGCGTACGGTATATAACCTCGTATACAGGGATGGAAAAATGGGGAATGTCTATATGAAGAGGTTTTCTGTCACTGGAATAACACGCGACAAAGAATACAACATGACACAGTCCAAGCCAGGGACGCGTATACTCTACTTTAGCGCCAACCCTAACGGAGAGGCAGAATTGCTGAAAGTTAACTTAAGGTCGAAGCCCAAGCTCAAGAAACTTGTTATTGAAATAAATATGGCGGACCTGGCAATTAAGGGACGGCAGTCAGTAGGTAATCTTGTAACAAAACATAGTGTAAACAAAGTAACGCTGAAAGAAAAAGGTGTCTCAACGCTGGGTGGGCGCAAAATATGGTTTGATGAAGATGTGCTGCGCCTTAATGCAGATGGGCGCGGAAAATTCCTGGGAGAGTTTTCAGGAAAAGATAAAATACTTGTCATGTACAAAGAAGGCTTCTTTAAATTGTACTCGTATGAACTATCCAACCATTTCGAGAATGACATACTTACAATAGAAAAGTTTAATCCCAATAAAATAGCCTCAGTAGTATATTGGGACAGTAATGTCAATTGCTATTATGTGAAAAGGTTCCAAGTAGATATTTCTACAAACAAACCGTGTTGTTTCATTGGAGAAAATGAAAAAAATAAGCTGGTAAACATTACATGGGGCATCTACCCCCGATTGGAGATTGAATTTGATGATGGACATAAAAATGAAATTATCGAGGTTGCAGAATTTATTGCAATTAAATCGTATAAAGCCAAAGGCAAACGCCTTTCAAACCATTTTATTAAAAACATACATGAACTAGAACCAACAATAAAAGACGAAGCAGACAAAGCCGAGCAGGTACACTTAGAGGGAAACAACCCACCCCCCGAAGATGCTAGCTCCGGTAAAGGTAACACATCTGTACAGCAGGAACTAGACTTTAGTGACCTATGAGAATATACCTGATAGGATATATGGGGTGTGGAAAAACATTCATAGGAGCAAGCATTGCCCGACTGCTTAACTTTGAATTTGTAGACCTGGATGAATATATCGAAAAGCGTCAGCTATGCACTATCTCAAAAATATTTGAGGAGGCAGGAGAGAAGAAATTCCGGGAAATTGAGAATAAAGCACTACAAAAAATGACTAAGCTTGAAAATGTAGTGGTTGCAACAGGAGGAGGAACCCCCTGCTTCTATGATAATATGGACATAATGAATGGCTCCGGACTCACCATCTACATTGCTGTTAACGCCTATATCCTTGCAAACAGACTGGCGAATTCAGAAATAGAACGCCCTCTCATAAAAGGGAAATCACACAAAAACCTTATAAAATTTATTGAAAAAACCATTAAAACGAGGGAGCCTTTTTATGACCGTGCTAAAATTAAAATATCCGGAAGTGACAACCTAACTGCTGAAGAGGTTATAGACAAAATAAACGAACATGCCTCCGGGCTATAAAAAATTACAAAAAGCAAGGGTGCCGCACTCAATCTAATTTGCATCCCTGGCAGCATTTATAACCAGGTAAGCTCAGCCCTCAAAAGCTTTCGCCTATTGGCTCTTGCAAAGTAAAAGATGAGCTTCACAAAAACCTCAACTCCCTCCTTCATGGAGATCAAAACGAATCTTGCCAGACACACTCTTTCCTGTTTTGTGCATTGCAGCACCCAAGTTTATAATTTCATATTTAACAACTTTTTTTGCATTTCAGTTGGCTGTAATATTTTTGTTCTGACTTGTTTCGATTTGGGCAGAGTGTATTGCAGCTGCCTGATCTGCCGGATTTGTTCCAAGGCTTTTTCAGCAGAGATATCAATATTATTTGCCTTCAATAACCTTTCCAGCTCTTTGTAAATGGCATAGGCTGTGAAACAAATACAGATATGGGCTTCAATGCGTTCTTTTAAGCGGTGATAAACTGGCCGTATTCGTAAATCAGTTTTTGATATACGAAAAGCTTTTTCCACTTGCCACAACTGACTATAATTCCCGATAACATCTTTTCTCGGTAAATGGGTATTGGTTACATAACCCTTCAACCCATCCCAAACTCTATCTGACTGGAACTTATCGTAGTCGATTTTAACGGCAATCTCCCCCGACAGATTCAGATATTTATTATACCCGCGATTATTTATGTGATTCTTTGTTAGCTTGCCGGAAGCAACACGTTTTTCAAGTCTTTTTAAGCCCTTCTCTCTGTTTTTTTATCGTTGAAGGCTCTTTTTTCTGAGAAGCTGATAATCAACCTTCCATTCTTGTTTTTCAACTCAACTGGCTTGTTTTCTTTAATATCAAGAGCTATAATTTTTTCTTTTATTTTTTGACTTTCATTCTTTATCCGTCCTCCAAGTATGTACTCGTATTTGTTTTCAATCAAGGCATTTATGTTCTTCTGCGAGAGTAAAGCTGCATCGGCAACTACAATAGGCCTTTCGATATTAAATTTATTTTGAAAGGCTTCCAGAACAGGGATTAGTGTTTTTGTTTCAGAGGTGTTTCCCTCGAATATTTGATAGCCAATCGGGTATCCATATTTACCCACCAGTAAACCTATCATTATTTGCGGTTGTTGATGCTTGCCATCTTTGTTGAATCCGGGAATACGGTAGTCATCTTCTTCTGATGCCTCAAAATACAATGTGGTCATATCATAAAATGCGACACTTATCTTTCCTTTTAGTAGCTTCCTGGTGTGCTTAAAGGTAAGTTGTTCAATTTGTGGCTTTAAACTTGTATTTAGCTCGTCAAGGAAACGATAAATAGTGTGTACGCTAACATCTGTATTCAGGTGCTGTCTAAAATAGTCAACGGTTTTTAATTTGCTTCCCGGGTACACTAACCGACATAATACCAGGTTGCGAAAATAATTGCAGCACCCATCATCCGGAAAGTTAAAGACTTGATAAATTTTGCCTAAAATTAATTCACTTCCTACAACTTGTAAATGATTGTTTGCAATGCTGTCCACAAAGTTTTCAACCACCAAATCATCGTGTTCAACAAAAAGCGATTGCATGCCCCTAAGCCGCTCTATCTCTGTGTTGGCAAGCAATAAAAGCAATTCTTCTTCCCGCTTTGTTTTTGCGCAACCTACGGTTTTTACAACCTTATATTTACCATGATTTTTTGAGATTATCTGTACACTCACAGAACCACTCCCGATTCTTATTTTTTCGGACAAACATGCATAAAATTAAGCATGCAGCACCCAAAATGCAAATTTGAAATTCCTATCTTGCTGATAATCAATAGTGCATTCTTGGGGCGTCGTTGTGGTGCACAAAACAGGAGCTATGCACTATCTCAAAAATATTTGAGGAGGCAGGAGAGAAGAAATTCCGGGAAATTGAGAATAAAGCACTACAAAAAATGACTAAGCTTGAAAATGTAGTGGTTGCAACAGGAGGAGGAACCCCCTGCTTCTATGATAATATGGACATAATGAATGGCTCCGGACTCACCATCTACATTGCTGTTAACGCCTATATCCTTGCAAACAGACTGGCGAATTCAGAAATAGAACGCCCTCTCATAAAAGGGAAATCACACAAAAACCTTATAAAATTTATTGAAAAAACCATTAAAACGAGGGAGCCTTTTTATGACCGTGCTAAAATTAAAATATCCGGAAGTGACAACCTAACTGCTGAAGAGGTTATAGACAAAATAAACGAACATGCCTCCGGGCTATAAAAAATTACAAAAAGCAAGGGTGCCGCACTCAATCTAATTTGCATCCCTGGCAGCATTTATAACCAGGTAAGCTCAGCCCTCAAAAGCTTTCGCCTATTGGCTCTTGCAAAGTAAAAGATGAGCTTCACAAAAACCTCAACTCCCTCCTTCATGGAGATCAAAACGAATCTTGCCAGACACACTCTTTGAAACAGTATCAATTATATTTTGTGAAACACAAACACAACAATCTTAATAAATAAAATTCGGTCTTTAGAGCTTTTTTTGAAAGAAGATTAAAAATCTTATAATCTAGACCTATGTGCTTCAAAAAAGAATACTACTCCCAAAAACACAATCAAAAAAGAGGACTTAACAGCATAATGAAGAATAGTACATGGCAAGCTGATACTACTTCCGGCAAAGAATAGCACCATAGCAATTAATATGTATGCAGCTAACCTTTTGATATCATAACTAATGGGGAAATGCTTTTTGCCCTGATAATAGGACATAGCAGACATTAAAATAGGTGTAATACAAAACGCAACTACAGATGCCATATACCCTAAAACAGGAATAAAAACAACATTTACACCTACTGTGATAAAAGCCCCTATAACTGAAAACTTCGCCCCATACCTGGTTTTATCTGTAAGTTTGTACCAGACGGACAACGTATAATAAATTCCCATAAAAAAATTGCCCATCAATATCCATGGTAAGATATGTAGCCCGCCATGGTACTCCCTACCAATAAATACTTTGATAATATCAATATAAAGAGTCACCACAAGGAAGATCACCAGACCTAATATAACAAAATACTTCATTATATCGACATACATCTTTTTGGACTCTTCCCCCCTATGTTGAGAAAAGAAGAATGGCTCAAAAGAGTAACGGAAAGCCTGAATAAAAAGGCTCATTAGCACGCCAAGTTTAAAATTTGCCGAATAAACACCTAGGTCTCCCATAGGATTAGTAGTATCACGAAGCAGCTTTGGGAGCAGTATCTTCTCTATATTTTGATTCACCATTCCGGCAATACCCACAACCAGGAGGGGCCAGCTGTAGTTAAGCATCTTTAGTAATACTTCCCAGCTAAAAGAGAAACTCCTGACTATCAGATCAGGAATAAAAAGCACCAGTATAACTGCTGAAGCTATCAAATTTGAAATAAAGACATACCCTATTCCAATCTCCTCTCTATAAATAAAATTGATAAATGAATAATCACCTGCAGCAGCTATCTTAGGGCAGAAATAAATAAAAAAGAGATTTAAAAACACTACCAGCCCTATACCTACAAACTTATAAATAGAAAACCTTACAGCTCTCCCCTGCAACCTCAACCTTGCATAAGGAATAGATGTAAAAGCATCAAGCGCAACAGTTATCCCCATCAACACAATATACTCAGGATGATTACCATACCCCATCCATGAGGATATATTCCCGGCAAAAGCACAAACAACTACTATAAAAGACAGAGAAGTTACAAAAAGAGACATTAAAGTTGTCGGGTAAACGCTACCCTTCCCACCACCTTTTGCGGCATAGCGGAAATAAGAGGTCTCCATGCCATAAGTGAGTAAAACAATAAAAAACGCAACATAGGCGTAAACATTACTGACTATACCATACTCCTCTGTGGCAAACTGACGGGTATATAATGGCACAAGCCACCAATTAAGAAACCTGCCTACAATACTTGGAACACCGTATATAGCAGTCTCCCCGGCCAATTTCTTTAATCCTTTCAAAATCTGATTCCTTTTACATTACACTTTACAAATATAGCGCAAAGTTTAATCGACAAACGCGATTTACCAGATAACTGGGCATAAAAAAACAAATAGCATAAAGTTTTATATCTTTGAAATATGAGAGGTGTTATATTATTTTTACACATAATTCTACTTATTGCCGTTTTATTGCACGGCAGCTGCGCCACACAATCAAAGCGACCAAGAAAGCCTGTAACTGCTATAAAAGTAAAACCTTCTGGTCAAAAACCTATTGTAGGTGTAGAACTGAATTTATCTACAAAAACGAAACTAAGAGGCGGTACGCTTAAAGAGGTTGAAGTATTTGTAAATGGGGAAAGCGTATTAAAATCAAAAGAACTGGAGAACTCAGTAAAGATAGAGACAGAGTCTTACAAGCCGGGGATTCTTTCTATCAAGGTGGTTGCAGAAAGCAGCGATGGAATAAAAGGGGAAAACTACAAAAGTGTTGAACTACTTTCCAATTTAACCCCTATAAAGTACAACTTTGAGGTTGTCAACTCTTTTCAGCACAATACCGACTTCTTCACACAAGGGCTAGTAGTCCACAATGGAATACTCTATGAAGGAACAGGAAGCGGTAATGAGCAGAAAATATCAGGTATTTATAAAGTAGAACTGGAAACAGGAAAAACTTTAAAGAAGTTGGAGCTTGACAAAAAGTACTGGGGGGAAGGCATTGACATCCTTAATGGGAAAATATATCAGCTTACATACAAATCTCAAAAAGGCTTTGTATACGACCTGAAAACATTTGAAAAACTTGACTCATGGAGCTATAAAACAAAAGAGGGATGGGGATTGACAAACGATGGTAAAAACCTGATTATGAGTGATGGAAGTGAAATATTGCGATTTGTAGATCCCGAGTCACTCAGGGAGCTATATACAATTTCGGTATACAACCATAAAGGCCCTGTAAAATACATTAATGAGCTTGAATACATAAAAGGGGAAATATGGGCCAATGTATGGACTACAAATATGATTATCAGGATTGCCCCTGAAAGTGGAAAGGTTCTTGGGGAAATTGACCTCAGTAGTTTAGGGGTAATGTTTCAGGGAGGAGAAAAACATATTGATGTACTGAATGGCATTGCCTGGGACAAGGAAAAGGACAGGATTTTTGTAACCGGTAAGCTTTGGCCAAGAATGTTCGAAATAAAAGTGAGCGCAAACTGACTACATTAACAAACACAGGCTGGCAGGAAAGTCCATTACAAATCACTAATACTTTGACACTATCCATAGCCTTATAAGTCGAATACATGAAACATTACGAGTTGAGCATTAATAAAATTATACACTAACATACCAAAACCTTTGCAAGAAAAAAGATCTTTGTTCATCTTGAGGAAAAAATGATAGCAAGCCGTGATTTACTCAATGCAAATGAGGGCTTTAAAGAGGATTCTAACAAAAATGTTAATAACAAGATAAGTTTTACAAAGCCCTCTCCTCCTGTTTAGCACAATACAAACCCCAATTTCATTATATTTGCAGAATCAAGACCTTTGCAGGGTGAAAGATTTTAGCTCAGGTTGAAAAAATTCGATAAAAAGCTGCAGTTTACTAATGTAAATGAGGATTTAAAGAGAATTTTGACGAGAATATTAATAACAATGTAAGCTTTGCAAAGGTCTTTAATCGTTGTTTCATTTTATGCTATCCTTATATAATGATTCTCTTTTTTAAAGGTTGCTCAAGCCTCATTGCTGTAGACTCTAGCAGAAAACTCAATAAAAATGAAGTCTCCAGGCTCGCATGGCTGTTTGACAGCGTGCTTCTGTCATCTTCCGACCACAAAACTCTTGACAAAAACTACATAGGGCCACGAAAGGAAATGATAACCCCATGGAGTACCAATGCCGTAGAAATAGCCAGAAACATGGGTTTGGAAACTATTATACGCATTGAGAAGTTTTTGCCTACAGAAACAGATGAGCCAGAATTTGACCCTATGCTACAAGACCTATATAGAGGGATAGGGCAGGATATCTTTACTGTTAGCTATAGGCCTGACCCTGTTATCGTCATTGACGATATTGCAAAATACAACTCTGACGAAGGATTAGCTCTAAGCTGTGATGAAATCAGCTATCTCGAAGAGGTCTCAAAGAAAATAGGGAGAAAACTTACTGACAGCGAAATATTTGGATTTTCACAGGTAAACTCGGAGCACTGCCGTCATAAAATATTTAACGGAAGCTTTGTCATTGACAATAAGGAGATGCCTTACTCCCTGTTTCAGATGATAAAAAAGACTACCAATACAAACCCCAACACCATTGTATCGGCATATAAAGACAACTGCTCATTCAGCAAAGGCCCTGTCTCTAGCCAATTTGCACCTCACAGCCATGACAAATCTGACTACTTTGAAATAACAGATATTAACACTGTACTATCCCTGAAAGCAGAAACCCATAATTTCCCCACCACTGTTGAACCTTTTAATGGTGCTTCTACTGGAACAGGTGGAGAAATTCGCGATCGTATGGCAGGAGGAAAAGGGAGCTTCCCTGTTGCCGGCACAGCAGTATACATGACATCTTATCCACGAACAGACGAAAATCGCAAGTGGGAACAAGCTATCACCCCACGCCCATGGCTCTATCAGACACCAGAAGAGATACTTATAAAAGCATCAAATGGAGCATCCGACTTTGGAAACAAGTTTGGGCAGCCACTAATAAATGGCTCTCTGCTAACATTTGAACACATAGAAAATGGGAAACAGTTTGGATACGATAAAGTGATAATGCTTGCCGGAGGCATTGGATATGGCAAAATAGAAGACAGCCTGAAAAGCACTCCTTCAAATGGAGACAAAATTGTATTACTGGGTGGCGACAACTATCGTATTGGAATGGGAGGGGGAGCTGTCTCATCTGTCGATACGGGAGAATATGAAAGCCACATTGAGCTAAATGCAGTTCAACGTGCAAACCCGGAGATGCAAAAGAGGGCATACAACACTATAAGAGCACTGGCTGAAAGCAGTAAAAATCCAATTATCTCAATTCACGATCACGGAGCAGGAGGACACCTCAACTGCTTGTCAGAATTGGTAGAAGAGACAGGAGGCAAAATATATATCGACAAACTCCCAATAGGAGACCCAACACTATCTGCAAAAGAGATCGTTGGTAACGAATCTCAGGAGCGAATGGGAATGGTAGTCCACAAAAAAGACCTACCACTGGTAGAACGAATTGCAGAGCGGGAGCGCTCTCCCGTATATACTGTGGGTGAAATAACAGACGACAGCATATTTACCTTTGTGAACAGGGAAAATGGAGAAAAACCTATAAACTGGGAATTGGAATACATGTTTGGCAAGCCACCAAAAACATTGCTGGAGGACAAAACCATTGATGAAAAATATCTCGATCCTGAATATAGCAAAAATAAAATCCCCAACTATATAGAAGCTGTTCTCCAGCTGGAATCTGTAGCATGTAAAGACTGGCTTACCAATAAAGTAGACCGCTCCGTAACCGGGAAAATTGCCAAACAGCAGTGTGCCGGAGAATTACAACTTCCGTTAAACAACCTCGGTGTTGTGGCAGTTGGTTATCAAGGAAATGAGGGTGTCGCATCCTCAATAGGACACGCCCCCGTCGCAGGGCTTATTAATGCTGCACACGGCTCTGTGCTATCTATTGCTGAAGCATTGACAAACATTATATGGGCTCCTCTAACACACAAGATAAAAGGTATATCTCTATCTGCCAACTGGATGTGGCCGGCCAAAAATCCCGGAGAAAACTCCCGCCTCTACAAAGCAGTTGAAGCTGCATCCGAATTTGCGTGCACCCTGGGGATAAACATTCCTACCGGGAAAGATTCGCTCTCTATGACACAAAAATATAAAGACAAAGTAGTCTACTCCCCCGGAACAGTAATCATATCTGCATCAGGAGAGGTTCGCGATATTAGAAAAACCGTTGAACCTGTCGTTAAAAATGACCCTCTAAAACCACTTTACTATATTGACTTCTCTAAATCGCCTAAAACCCTGGGAGGAAGCTCACTTGCTCAAACAATGAACAGATTAGGGCAAGAGTGCCCCACCGTATCAGACACCAGGTATTTTGCTGACGCATTTAACACTATACAATGCTCTATTGAAAAAGGGCATGTCGCTGCAGGGCACGATATTTCGGCAGGAGGAATCCTTACCACACTGCTGGAAATGTGTTTTGCAAACAGTATCGGGGGGTTGGAACTTGACCTGACAAGTCTTGGAGAAAAAGACAGCGTAAAACTTCTGTTTAGTGAAAACCCGGGTATAGTTGTACAGGCAGAAAACCAAGAAGAACTTGAAAAATCTTTGACCTCCGGAGGAATAGACTTTGTAAATATTGGCACTACCATAAGAGAGAGAGTCGTGAAAATAAAAAATGGCGACGACTCATTCAACTTTAATATTGATAGCCTGCGTAGCCTGTGGTTTAAACCCTCATACCTTCTGGACAGAAAGCAGAGCGGTGACAAGCATGCCTTAGAGCGCTTTAATAACTACAAAAACAACAAATTAGAATTTAACTTTAACTCGTTCACTGGGAAATTTACTGATCAGGGTATCGATCCGGCAAGACGCAAGTCAGCAGGAATAAAATCTGCTATTATTCGTGAAAAGGGTGTAAACGGTGACAGAGAAATGGCGTGGAGCATGTACCTGGCAGGTATGGATGTAAAAGATGTTCATATGACCGATCTTATAAGTGGGAAAGAGACCCTTGAAGATATAAATATGATAGTATTTGTGGGAGGCTTCTCAAACTCTGACGTACCCAAATCGGCAAAAGGATGGGCAGGAGCGTTTAAATATAATGACAAAGCGCGCACAACCCTGGAAAAATTTTACAGGCGTGAAGACACACTGAGCCTGGGAGTATGCAATGGCTGTCAGCTTATGGCAGAACTTAACCTTATCTATCCTGGTGAGCAAGAAAAAGTAAAAATGAGACATAACGACTCTCATAAATTTGAATCATCCTTTGTGAATGTTGACATTCTGCAAAACAACTCAGTGATGCTAAAATCTCTTGCAGGTATGCGCCTGGGTATATGGGTGGCTCATGGAGAGGGGAAATTTGACTTGCCCGAAAGCATGGATAAATATAACATACCAGTCAAGTACTCGTACAACAACTACCCCGGTAACCCAAATGGCTCATCATATAACACTGCTGCTATATGCTCAAACAACGGCCGCCACCTTGCCATAATGCCTCATCTGGAAAGAGCTATTTATCCATGGCAATGGGGATTTTACCCATCATCTTCCGGGAATAGCAATGAAATAACTCCGTGGATAGAGGCGTTTGTAAACGCAAAAAAATGGATAGAAGCAAGAACATAAAAACCGGCTGAACTTTCTCTACAAAATCAAAAAACTTCGACCTAAACTGCAAAAAAACCTGAAGAAAGCACAACTGAAAGCCTTTAAGTCCGAAATAGAAAATCAATATTTCTCCTTAACCTTTTGTACCCTAAATGCTCAATAGCTGTACCCGCAAAAAGTTTCTTAAACGTTGGCTTATCCAGCTCTTGCCACTCCGTAGGCGGCATCTCAATAAAATCTCCTGGACTAAAATCAGGTATATTGCAGGGATTAGCTCTCCTATTCCATGGGCACACATCCTGACATATATCACAGCCAAAAACACGATTCTTCAACTTACCGCAAAACTCACCCGGAATCTCACTCTTATGCCCTATAGTAATATACGAAATACACTTTCTGGAATCTATTCTTCGTGGAGAAACAATTGCTCCCGTAGGACACTCATCAATACACCTAGTACAACTCCCGCAGCGCTCCTCCTCAAACGGCATATCATACTCCAACTCAATATCCAGTACCAACTCCCCGATAAATACCCATGAACCATACTTAGGAGATATCAGCATTGAATTTTTACCAATCCACCCCAAACCCGCCTTCCTTGCCCAGACTCTGTCAAGTACAGGCGCAGAATCAACAAACGGTCGCCCAACACAACAAGCCACCTCCCTGTTTACAAAATCAAAAAGCCTGTTTAACCTGTCTTTCACAATGTAATGATAGTCCTTCCCCAAAGCATACTTCGCCACTACAGGAGTATTTGCTTTAACCTGCCTTCGTGACGGAAAATAGTTAAGAAGAACGGAGACCACAGAACGTGCATTATCCACCAGCTTCCCAGGATCCAACCTCTTTTCAAAATGATTGACCATATACCCCATCTCTCCATACATCCCATCATCCAACCACCTCTTCAGACGCGGCATTTCCTCTGCTAAATAGTGGACAGGGGCAATACCACAATCAGAAAAACCAAGCCTAATCGCTTCGTCTTTTATAAGCTTACTATAACCTGCCTTTTTACTCAAAAACCTCTGTTTTTTTAACTAACAACAAAAAAACACACTCTGCACAGCAAGGACAGCCCACCAAGCACTCAAAAACCCAACTCTAACCTTGCATCTTCAGACATCATAGACCTATCCCAGGGAGGATCAAAAGTCAGATCTATATCACACCCTTTAATGTCAGTAACCTGCTTAACAGCACACTCCACATCACTTACTATCATATCAGCAACAGGACAACCGGGAGCAGTCAACGTCATCACCACTTTCACAACATCTTTATCGTCAATATCCACACTATATATCAATCCAAGATCATATACATTTACCGGTATTTCAGGATCAAAAACCTGTTTAAGCTGATCAATTACCTTATCTATCCTTTCATCCATAACTATAAAATTACTACCTGTCCTATATCTTTTATATCAACTTTACCCATTGCCTTTCCCTGCAATTTTGCTATACGCTAAAGCATAAAGCTTCATCTGCTTTACCATTGACAATAATCCGTTTGAACGGGTTGGGGAAAGGTGCTGCGTTAGCCCCACACTATCTATAAAATGTGGTTTCGAATCAAGCACCTCCTTTGGAGTACGACCAGAATACACTCTCAATAATAAAGCAATAAGCCCCTTCACAATCAAAGAGTCGCTATCGGCTTCAAAAACAATCCTACCGCCAGACAACTCCTGGTGCAGCCACACCTTCGACTGACATCCCCTGATAAGGTTTTCATCAACCTTATACTGAAGAGCAATACCAGGGAGTTCATTACCCAACTCAATGATATATGAATACTTATCCATCCACTCTTCAAAAGTGGCAAACTCCTCTACTATCTCCTGTTGAACCTCATCAATAGTCATTCTGATTAGAATTTAGTATAAAAATTAAAACATCCCTTTTATCCTTAAAATGGCATCATATAATATATCAGCCTCTTCGTAAGTATTGTAAAATGCAAATGACGCCCTCAAAACGCCCGACACTCCGAAATGGTCCATAGTAGGATCAGCGCAAAGACGACCAGAACGAACAGCAATACCCATTTGGTCAAGTAAGGTGTTAATATCGAAAAAATGTATTCCCTCAACAGAAAACGAAACACACCCTGCCTTTTCCGGAGTATCCCCATATATACGCAGACCCTCTACTCCTTTAAGCTTTGCAGTTGCATACTCCAGCAAACTCAGCTCATAATCATGTATGTCTTTCGAACTGAAACGCCCTAAATACCTGATAGCCTCACCCAAACCTATAAGTCCGATATAATTCGGCGTACCCGGCTCAAACTTCAAGGGGATATCATTAAAAGTTGTACCCGAAAAACTCACACTATCTACCATCTCACCTCCGCCCATAAAAGGTGGCATTTTCTCAAGCCACTTCCTCTTGCCATACAAAATACCGACCCCTGTAGGTGCATACATCTTGTGTCCAGAAAAAACATAAAAATCACAATCCAAGCTCTGCACATCAACTGGGAGATGCACTATTCCCTGTGCTCCATCAATAAGAACAGGCACCCCTTGCCTATGTGCTATATCTATGACTTTACCAATAGGATTCACCACCCCCAGTGCATTCGACATATGAGCCACCGCAACAAGTCTCGTCCTATCAGAAATTAACGCATCAAGCTGCTCTACCTGAAGCATTCCGGTATCATCAAAGGGCAGCACCTTAACTTTTGCCCGCTTACGCTCACACAACATCTGCCATGGGACAATATTGGCATGATGCTCCATCTCAGAAACAATTACCTCATCGCCTTCACCAATAAAAGCCTCACCAAATGAGTTTGCAACAAGATTTATAGACTCAGTTGCACCATGAGTTACCACTACCTCACAACTCTCTTTGGCATTTAAAAAATCGCGCACCAGATCCCGCGACTCTTCATAAGCCGCAGTCGTTCTGTCTGCTAAATAATGTGTTGCGCGGTGTATATTAGAATTTATCTCCTGGTAGGTCCTCCTTATACTGTCAAGCACTTGCAAAGGCTTCTGTGTCGTAGCAGCATTGTCAAGATATACCAAACGCTTCCCACCTATACCCTCAGCAAGAATGGGAAACTCTTTACGTATTTCCGAAATGTTGATATCCTTCATCCTACACTTACCTCTTTAAAAAAACACCTCTCAACGATCGCAACGTATTGCACATGAATGGCACTCCAAAACTTCACCACGTAGGCGTTTGTCAACCAAATGATCAATACACTCACGCAAAGGAGGAACGTTGATTGCCTGTAGCACCTCATGAGCAAAAGCAAACATAAGCATCAACCTGGCTTCCTGCTCCGAAATACCTCTGGACTTAAGATAAAACAGTGCATTATTATCAATACGCCCAACCGTTGCCCCGTGAGAACACTTCACATCATCATTATCAATAACCAACTGTGGCTTTGTATTCATGCGGGCGCTCTTCGTCAAAAGAACACTATTATTCCTTTGAAAAGCCTCCGTCTTTTGCGCTTTCTCCACAACGTGGATGCGCCCCGTAAAAGCTCCCGATGACACATCATCAAGAATACTCTTATATAGCTGGTTACTCCGACAATCTGGGCGATTATGCTTTATAAACGTAAAACTATCTACATGCTGCTCCCTATCTGTTAGAGACAGCCCATAAGCATTTGTCTTGGCATGCTCTCCATCAAGGAGTACACTAAGGCTGTTACGCACAACTCCGCCATGTAGTGTAACTGTATTAGAGAGAAACTCCGAATCTCTTTCCTGACTTACAAACAGTCCGTTAAAACTTATCGTATTATTGTGTTGATTCTGTATAGTATATATCTCCAGTAACGAATCTTTATCAACCACAGCCTCAGATAGGTTATTCACAATAAAATTGTGCGGAGCAATGGTGTGGTCACAAAACAGCAACTTAACATGACTGTTCTTGCCTGTAACAAACAAATTGCGCTGCGTCGCATATAAACTATCGTCTCCACTCAGAAGATTTACCACCTGTATAGGCTTATCTACTAAAACATTATCAGGCACATACACAAATATCCCATCCTGTGAAAATGCTGTATTTAATGCAACTATCGCATCCTTTTCGGGATTAGCAATATTGCCATAATACCTATCTAGCAAATCCTTATTCTCAATAGCCGCCTGCTTCATACTTTTAACAAGCACCTTATCAGGAAGACCATTCAACCTCTGATTTCGCGCGTAGTACCAGCCATTTATCAAAAGCACCAAATGAGTATCTAGCTCCGGCACATCGCAGCTGAAAACATCATACAAGTCAACCTCCGCCTTCTCGTACGCAAACACTCTTCTATAACTTTCGCTACTGAAAATCCCGGATAAATCCGTGTACTTATAATTCTCAGACTTAGCCCCGGGGATACCCTGCCTCATAAATGCCTCAATAGCAGCATCGCGCTTCTCATTCAATACACCTGCAGAATTCTCTTCTATAACCTTACGATTCGCAAAAAAAAGGTCGGATAACCGATTACCAATATCATCTGTTGACTGTAACATTACCTACTCTCCTATCTCTTTCTTGATCCAGTCATACCCTCTCTCTTCCAACTGGAGCGCAAGCTCTCTGCCTGCTGATTTCACAATGCGTCCATTATACAGCACATGCACATAATCGGGGACAATATAATCGAGCAGCCGCTGATAATGTGTCACAACAATCGTTGCATTAGACTCACTCTTTAGTGCATTCACACCATTTGCAACTATTCGTAAAGCATCAATATCCAGTCCCGAATCTGTCTCGTCAAGAATCGATAATTTGGGCTCGAGCATAGCCATTTGAAATATTTCATTTTTTTTCTTCTCCCCTCCAGAAAACCCTTCGTTAACAGAACGATTGGTAAGCTGTGAATCAATCTCAACAAGCTGCTTCTTCTCTCGCATCAACTTGAGAAAATCGCTTGACGAAAGCTCCTCTCTACCCTGATACTTACGATGCTCATTTACCGCCGTTTTCAAAAAATTAACCATGCTTACTCCGGGTATCTCCACAGGATACTGAAAACTAAGGAACAACCCCTCCTTTGACCTCACATCCGCACTCATACTAAAAAGATCCTTCCCATTAAAAACAACCTCTCCCTTCGTAACCTCAAAACTATCGTGCCCCGCTAAAACATTAGCCAGAGTACTCTTACCCGAACCATTAGGCCCCATTATGGCATGAATCTCACCCGCCTTAACAGAAAGACTTATTCCCCTTAATATCTCCTTACCCTCTACCTTTGCATGTAAATTATTAATTACTAACATACCTTACATCAGAAACTTAACTATAACAAATATCACTACACCTTACTTTACCCTACACTCCCCTCCAAACTAATTTGTAATAACTTCTGCGCTTCAACAACAAACTCCATTGGAAGCTTGTTTATAACCTCCCTGGCATAACCATTAACAATCATACCTACAGCATCCTCAGTTGAAATCCCGCGCTGATTACAATAAAATATCTGATCCTCCCCTATCTTGGATGTTGTAGCCTCATGCTCCACCACCGCGCTGTCATTAGCAACCTCAATATATGGGAAAGTGTGGGCCCCACAAGCATCACCAAGGAGCAAAGAATCACACTGTGAAAAATTCCGCGCATTCTCTGCCTTCGGAGTCATCCTTACCAGTCCGCGATAGGAATTATTGCTCTTCCCCGCCGATATACCTTTCGACACTATAGTACTCTTTGTATTTTTCCCTACATGAATCATTTTCGTCCCGGTATCGGCCTGCTGGTGATTATTAGTTAAAGCCACAGAATTAAACTCTGCAGTAGAATTATCGCCTATCAAAATACAGCCCGGATACTTCCATGTAATAGCGGAACCAGTCTCTACCTGATTCCATAATATCTTTGACGCCTTCCCTTTACACATCCCTCTCTTGGTTACAAAATTGTATATTCCCCCCTTGCCATCCTTATCCCCGGGATACCAGTTTTGCACAGTTGAATACTTTACCTCCGCACGATTAAAAGCAACTATCTCCACTACAGCAGCATGCAGTTGATTCTCATCACGCATAGGAGCCGTACATCCCTCAAGATAGGAAACATAGCTGTCATCCTCCGCCACTATCAATGTTCGCTCAAACTGCCCTGTATTGGCAGAATTAATACGAAAATATGTAGAAAGCTCCATAGGGCACTTTACTCCCTTGGGAATATATGCAAACGACCCGTCAGAAAAAACAGCCGAATTGAGTGCGGCAAAATAATTATCTCTGTACGACACCACCATCCCTAGGTACTTCTGTATAAGATCAGGATGCTCTCTTACAGCCTCACTAAAAGAGCAAAAAATAATGCCGCGTTCGGCAAGAGTCTCTTTAAAAGTTGTTTTCACAGACACACTGTCTATTACAGCGTCAATGGCAACTCCAGCAAGCTGCTTCTGCTCTTCCAATGGTACACCAAGCTTCTCAAAAGTGCTAAGCAGCTCAGGATCAACCTCATCAAGACTGCTATACTTCGCCTCCTGGCGTGGAGCTGCATAATATATTATATCCTGATAATCTATCTCAGGTATATTGAGGTAAGCCCAGTCGGGCATCTTCATGCTCAACCAGTGACGATATGCCTTAAGCCTAAAATTAAGCAAAAACTCCGGCTCTCCCTTCTTGGCGGAAATAAGCCGAATAACATCCTCATTGAGCCCCTTCCCAATAGACTCTGTTTCAATGTTAGAAACAAAACCATACTGATACTCGCGCCCTGTAACGCCATCTAACAACTCATCTTGCTCTTTCATCTAACTTGATTTATTCTTGTCAATAATAAGCTTACATACAGCGAATTAAACACACACCACACAACTCAACAGTTCAAAAAATTATCCGTATGAAAACTTTTTTGAAGTGTGAAGCTCTAAATATCTAAGCAAACCCAAATATTTATTGCAAAGATACAAAATGTAACCTATTTTTGACCCTTCGGGCTTGAACCCAGGAACAGAATACTTTACAAATTGAACAATAGGGATAAATTAAATAATATGGGAGATCCTAAAAAAGGAAAATCCGAACTCTCCGAACTGGGAGAATTTGGCCTGATTCACCGCCTCACCAACAATATTGTCACTAAAAACAAAAGTACCCTTAAAGGAGTAGGCGATGACTGCGCAGTTCTGGACTTTGGTAATAAAAAAAGCGTTGTCACAACAGATATGCTGACTGAAGGAGTTCACTTCAACCTCATGTATGTACCCTTAAAACATCTGGGATACAAATCAGTAACTGTAAACCTTAGCGATATATACGCTATGAATGCAGAACCCAAACAAATTACTGTCTCAATAGGAGTATCCTCTAAATTTTCAGTAAAAGCTATTGACGAACTATACTCTGGTATTCACTTAGCATGCAAGCGCTATAATGTTGACCTGGTGGGTGGAGACACAACAGCATCACTCTCCGGCCTTATTATATCAATCACAGCACTTGGCGAAGCAGAAGAAAAAAACATAGTCTACCGCAGTGGCGCACGCTCAGGGGATCTACTGTGTGTAACTGGCGACCTGGGAGGAGCCTACATGGGGCTACAGCTTCTCGAGCGCGAAAATGAAGTCTTTAAAGTGAACCGCAATATGCAGCCGCAACTGTCAGGATACGACTATATACTGGAGAGGCAGCTAAAGCCGGAAGCAAGACAGGATATGCTGAAAAAATTTCAGGAAATAGGAATAAAACCAACCTCTATGATTGATATATCGGATGGACTTTCCTCTGAGATACTCCATATATGTGAAGAATCCAATGTTGGGTGCAAACTCTTTGAAGACAAAATTCCGTATGACGACCAAACAAAAAAGATGGCATTAGAAATGAATATTAACCCATTAGTAGCAGCACTAAACGGTGGTGAAGACTACGAACTACTGTTTACCATTCCTCTGAATGAATATGATAAAATCAAGAATCACCCCGACATAACTGCTCTGGGGCATATGTCTGAAAAAAATGAAGGCGCAAATCTGATTACAGCCGGCTCTGGACAAATGGTACCAATACAAGCGCAAGGGTGGAAACACTTATAACACTCTAATCAACACTTAAAAAATGATTATAGACTCACACTCACATATCTATTTCAAAAACTTTGACGAAGACAGGGATGATGTCATCTTGCGTGCCATTAATGCGGGTGTGCACAAAATTATATTACCAAATATAGATACCCAGTCTATAGAGCCAATGCTTAAACTGGCAAGCGCCTTCCCTGAAACCTGCTTCCCTCTTATAGGGCTTCATCCAACGTATGTAAAAGAAAACTACAGGGAAGAACTTAAAACCATGACGAGATGGCTTGGCAAAAGAGACTTCTTCGGAATAGGAGAAACAGGTATTGATCTATATTGGGATAAATCATTCCTAAAAGAGCAGATATTCGCTTTCAGGACTCAACTGGAACTGGCAAATGAATACAAACTCCCAGTCGTTATTCACATGCGCGACTCATTCGATGAAGTTATGAATACTTTAAACGAAGAAAAATGCCAAAATCTAAAAGGAGTTTTTCACAGTTTCTCAGGCTCACTTAGACAAGCTGAAAAAATTGTAGAAAAAGGATTCAAAATTGGAGTTAATGGCATTATCACCTTTAAAAACTCAGGGGTGGGAGAAGTAATACGGCAAATTCCTCTTCAAAATATACTTATTGAAACAGACGCTCCATTCCTCGCTCCCGTACCACACAGGGGGAGCAGAAATGAAAGTGCCCACACAAAACTTATCGCAATGAAAATAGCAGAACTATACGAAACATCATTCGAAAAGGTAGCGCAACAGACATCCAAAAATACAGAAGACATATTTGATATATAACAAATACTCTATCTCCATCCACCTAAAAACCCTTATACGGCTCAGACATATGAGACATTTGCAAAACAAAAACTTGATCCGGGTTGAAAAATAGCCTAGTGAAAATCACAACTTACCGACATAAATGAGAGCACTTAAAAGGACTTTAATAAAAAATATTAACAAAGAGATGAACAGATACCCTTGCAAACCAAAGTGTTTTGATTTAGATTGAGGAAAAATTCGATGAAAAAGCACTGATTGCTGAGGTAAAGCGAAAATATTAATAAATAAGATGAGTTTTGCAAAAGGCTCACAACATAAAAACACAAAACTTATGCCTCAAAAGGACAAGCCATCTATACTAATATTGTACACTGGTGGAACAATAGGAATGAAGGAGAATCCTAAAACTAGAGTACTTGTTCCTATGAAATTCGAACAACTTCAGGAGGAGATTCCTGAACTGCACAAACTGGGCTACAACCTTTCATCAATAGCTTTTACACCTCCCATTGACTCATCAAATATTACAGTAGAAATATGGGGCAAAATTATCCGCACCATAGAGGAAAACTACTCAAACTACGATGGCTTTGTCATACTACACGGAACAGATACAATGTCGTATACGGCATCTGCACTAAGCTATGCTTTTGAAAACCTTGATAAGCCCGTAATCCTTACCGGATCACAGATTCCAATAGGAGTGTTGCGCACCGATGGAAAGGAAAACCTGATAACAGCCATAGAGATTGCTGCTGCCAAAAAGAGTGATGGGCTGCCTGTTGTCCCTGAAGTATGTGTATACTTTAGCTCCCGGCTTTTCAGAGGTAACAGAGTTACCAAAGAGGACTCCGAAGAATTTAGCGCTTTCACATCACACAACTATCCTCCATTAGCCAGGGCAGGCGTTGAAATTGTATACGACTGCGAAAGAATAAACACTCCGGCTTACAGAAGCAGACTAAAAACCAATACCTCTTTCGATAATAATGTTGTCATACTGAAGCTATTCCCGGGTATCGGAAGAAAACAGTTTGAAGCTGTATTAAATACTGATGGCTTAAAAGGCGTTGTGCTGGAATCCTACGGATCTGGGAACATGCCTACCGCAGACTGGATGCTAAATGCCATTCAGAAAGCTATTTCAAAAGGAGTTGTACTATTAAATGTATCTCAATGCCCAGGAGGTAGTGTTCAGATGGGACATTATGAAACAGGCGTTGAGTTCTCCAAGCTAGGAGTAGTTAGCGGTGGCGACATAACAGTTGAAGCTGCCGTTACCAAGCTAATGTTTTGCCTAGGACAGAAACTTACACCTCAGGAAACCGAAAAATATCTGAAGCTCAACCTTCGTGGAGAAATTAAAGATTAGTGCAGTAACATCTATATTTCTTACTTTAAACATCGTAATAGAACCCCACATAAGGGAATTTAATGTCAGCGCAATAAAACACTATACTCAGTTTACTGAAAGTTTTTCGGTGGACACGCTAACCCGGATACTTACTGACCCTGAACCCCAATCTCAAACAAAATTCGGGGTAGTGATAAATTTAAGTAGCAAGTAGGTAAATAATAGTTCAACTTTTGGTAGATTTGCCTGACAAGATTATTAATACATATTCGACACTAAAAAAATTATCTCAGCCATGTCAACAGGTTTCTTCAATGTACCCATCGCAAAAAATGAACTCGTAAAAACATATCTGCCAGGCTCCCCTGAGCGTACAGAGCTTAAAAATAAACTTTGCGAATTACGTTCAAAAACAGTATCTCTTCCTATGATAATAGGCGGGGAAGAGGTGACAAGCAGCAAAAAAATTAACATATACCCCCCGCATGACATAAAACATCTGTTGGGTCATTACTACCAAGGAGACAAAACACATGTCAGCATGGCAATTGATGCAGCCATAAAAGCGCACACTTCATGGAGCATGATGTCGTGGCAACACAGAATTGCAATATTTCTTAAAGCTGCTGACCTGCTGGCAGGACCCTATCGCTCTGAAATTAACGCAGCAACAATGCTGGGGCAGTCCAAAAATGTCTTCCAATCCGAAATTGATGCAGCATGTGAGCTCGCTGACTTTTTCCGCTTTGGGGCAAAGTGCATTACAGATATTTACAACATGCAGCCAGAATCAGCTCCCGGCATGTGGAACTATAATGAATTTCGCCCACTGGAAGGGTTCGTATTTGCTCTCACCCCTTTCAACTTCACATCTATAGCAGGGAATCTTCCTTCCGCTCCGGCAATGATGGGGAATGTCTGCGTATGGAAACCATCAAAAACTGCAACATACTCTGCTGCAGTCATTATGAAAATACTGAGAGAAGCAGGATTGCCGGATGGCGTTATCAACTTAGTACATGTGTCGGGGCCAGACGCAGCCGATGTCATATTCAGCCACCCCGACTTTGCAGGCATCCATTTTACAGGCTCAACTGAGGTTTTTCAGAATATATGGAAAACAATTGGCGAAAACATTTATCGGTATAAAACCTACCCACGCATAGTTGGGGAAACAGGCGGTAAAGACTTTATCTTTGCTGATATAGCAGCCGATACACAAGCCCTGGCAACTGCCATTATTCGCGGAGGATATGAATATCAGGGGCAAAAATGTTCGGCAGCATCAAGGATCTACATACCTAAGAGTATCTGGGAGGATACGTGGCAAAGAATGCTGGCACAGCTCAAAAATTTAAAAATGGGAGGGCCTGAAAACTTCACCAACTTCATAAACGCTGTTATTGATGAAACAACCTTTGATAAACTGGAAAGCTTTATCAGCCGTGCTAAAAAAAATGCAGATGCAGAAGTTATATACGGAGGAAATTGTGACAAAACGAAAGGATATTTTATCGAGCCAACCATTATACTTGCAAAAAAACCCGATTACGAAACAATGCAGGAGGAACTATTTGGGCCTGTAGTGACCATATACGTATATGATGACGAAAAACTTGATGAAACACTGGATATCCTTGACAGCACCTCCATATATGGGCTTACTGGTGCAGTGTTCTCACAGAATCGTTACGCCATTGAAAAAATAACAAAACGATTGAGATACGCAGCAGGTAACTTCTATATTAATGACAAGCCCACCGGAGCAGTGGTCGGACAACAGCCATTTGGAGGCTCCAGAGGCTCAGGAACAAATGACAAAGCTGGTTCTATCTTTAATTTCCTGAGGTGGACATCAGTCAGAACTATTAAAGAGACATTTATTCCCTCTTATGACTTTATGTATCCATGTTTCACAACCGATAAATAGTTAAAAAAACAGGGAAAACCCCACGATATGAATTTTCAAAGAAGCAGTATAATATAATATGCAAAAAGAAAAGTGATAGATTAACTCATCATATAACACTCCCACAACATGGATATTTACTTTGTTTCTTCAAAAAAATATACTTTATTTGAGGTTAATATGCTAATCAACCTATAATTACTAAAAGTTTATGAGACGTTTTTCTACAAAGTATATTTTAAAAACGCTTACCAACAAATATGCTATTGTGCTATTGGCATTTTTCGTGTGGACAATATTTCTTCATGAGCATAACTTGCTCGAAATTAGGAATAGAAGAAAAAAGCTAGTTGAACTACAGACAGAAAATACCAACCTTGAAAATAAGATCGAATCTGCAAAACGGGCTCTTGACGAGTTTAATCCCAATTCCACTAACAACAATGCAGAAGACTTTGCACGTGAATTGCTTATAATGAAGAAAAAAGATGAAGACATTATATTAGTTGAATAGTCCGCACATCCCCCCCCATTCTAATAGCCTTTAAGGCAATATTTTTTTCATTTTTACCTCATTTTATATGGTTTTTTTTTCATATAATAGGATAAAGACTTTCATTTTTACAAAATTTTCCCTAATTTGATTATATAACCTAATAGGGATTAACATGCAACTGGATAATAATTTTTTCAAAATAAACAGTAAAGTCTCCCCTAAACAAGGACGACTAATCATCTCTGAACCTTTTTTACCAGGGGACTATTTCAATCGCTCAGCTGTTCTACTAACGGAATGCTCCGAAGGTGGAGCGATAGGCTTCATTCTTAATAAACCTATCGACTTTCCTGTCCATGAATTCTTTGATGAATTTTCGGACTTTAAAGCAAATATCTATGCAGGAGGACCCGTGAGCACCAACGTTATTTATTTTATACACACACTGGGGGACAAGCTTAAAGATAGTATACCTATCATGGACAACCTCTACTGGGGAGGAGACTTTGAGACCCTGATGTCGCTAGTTAAAGACAAAAAGGTACAAAGCAACCAGATACGCTTTTTTCTGGGATATGCCGGGTGGGGAAAAGGACAGTTGGAAAATGAGATATTGGAAAACTCATGGCTAGTCATGGAAACAAATGCAAAAATGGTTATGGGAAGCAGTCATGACTTCTGGAGCGACTGCATGGATAAAATAGGGGGAAAATGTACCCTTTGGAAAAACTTCCCCGAAAACCCCGACTGGAACTAAGTTGTTCTGTGTGTACTCACAGCAATTTCTCTTAGCTTACCTGCAATATGCGCCGTTTTGTCGCTATAGTACCGCCTTTCCCCTAGCCCAAGCACTTTCTGTATCCCCAGCGAGTTGCTTATTAAAAACATCTCATCTGCATTAAGCAAAGCATTAGCCTTTATACCTTCCTCTTCGCACAGGTTAAACCCGCTCTGCAAAACACTCTTCTTAACAACACTCATCAATGCAGGATAATAACCACAGGCAGATACAGAAGGGAGATATACATTCCTGTCTTTTATTACTGCAAACGATGTCTCAATGCACTCACAAGCATAACCCTTCTCATTAAACAAAACCATGTTATCCTTCGACCTCCTCTCCGCATCACCCCTCGCCAACCCCCAAATAAACCTGGACCCCACCTCAAAAGAGCTATATACCGTGTCGGACTTCCTCACTTTCCCATAAAAATCAAGCAGTAAACCACGGTCTTCCAATGGATAGTAGCCACGAGGCACCTCTTTTGCAACCAATAAGTAACCTGTACCGCCCTTTCTCAAAAACAAATGCACAGTAACCTGCGCTGCCAGATAAAACTTATTCTTATTTAACAAACGAGACACATCCTTCATTAACCTGGCCCCGGAAGGATCAAAATCTGCCGGCAATGGTATATCCAAAGAGTTGCATGCGAAACATATGCTAGTGTAATTACTATCCGCAAAAAGGATTTGATTATCCTCCGTGCGGAACAACTCTCTTACCCCGTACCATGAATAAATGGAATCATGTCCCGAAAAAAGAGGATCACCCTCCTTATGAAACTTCCCATTATATAGCAAATAACCACCTTTCATCACAAATATATGGTTACCACATAGAAGTGAGCTCCTCTAGAAAATCATAGAAAAAAGCAGGACGAAGAAGAATGGGAAATATAAAACCAAAAATTGCACCAAAAAAATGAGCATCATGCCCAATATTGTCCATCCCTCTCCTGCTCATCTGAAACGAGTAGCCCAGATATAGCACCCCAAAAATGATTCCGGGAATAGGTATTATTCCAAAAAACAACACTTTGCCCCATGGGTTAAAAAGTATAGAAGCAAATAAAACAGCAGAAACAGCACCGGAAGCTCCCACTGCATTGTAAGAATAGTCATCTTTGTGTTTGCGAAGCGACCAAAGACTTGAAACAACAGCTGCACCAAAGTAGAATAAAACAAAATAATATGTGCCGACACCTCCAAAATAATTAATAAAAGCACCTTCAACAACACCCCCAAATGACCAGAATACAAGCATGTTGATAATCAAATGTTCCCAGTTGGCATGCAAAAAAACATGAGAAACCAACCGTAAATACTCTTTTTTGTGGTAAACCCGATAAGCATTAAACCGCAGCCTGTCTATCATGTTGTGCTGTGAAAATGCAACAACAGAAACTGCTACTGTAACCAATATTATTATAGTATGCATATATTAAAAATATATTATCCTGTAGATCAACTCTTTTAACAACTCACCAGTATCAACACTCTCTCCTCTGGCCCCTTTCGAACGCAAATCATACTCCCTCAGCAAGGATATCGCATTTAACACCCCCGCCACATTATGCTTTTGTATTGCACTTAAATAGCCATCCACAAAATAGGGGCTTACTCCAATCTTTACAGCAACTACCCCTTTATCTCGCCTGTTACTTATAAAATGACAAACTAAAAGCTTCTTAAAATAAGAAAACAGTATCCCTAAAATTACAGGAAACGGATGATTACGCTGATTTTCACCAAAGTATTTCACTATTCTGTTTGCCTTAAGCACATCCTTTCTCCCAATAGCATCCTGCAACTCAAAAGCATTGTAATCCTTACTAATCCCCACATTCTTTTCAACATCATCAGGAGTAATGCTTGTCCCCGGCGAAAGCGATATTATAACCTTTTCCAACTCATTAACAATCCTTTTCAAATTGCTCCCCACATGCTCAACTATCATCTGTGAAGCACGAGGATCAATGCCATAATTGCGCTCTTTCAGATACTTAACAATCCATCCAGGTATACGGCTATCATACAGTGGTTTTGACTCAAAATATACCCCCTCTTTACTAATCGCCTTATATAGCTTTTTGCGCTTATCAATCTTTTTATGCTTATAATTGACAACCAATATAGTAGACTTCATTGGCTTTTCAATATATGGAATCAGCCCATCTATATCTCTCATGCTCTGCGCCTCCCTTACTACAACAAGCCGGTATTCTGACATCATGGGATACCTCCTTGCCAACTCTATTACAGCCCCCGCATCAGCTTCCTTACCATAAATAATAGATTGATTAAACTCTTTCTCCACGTCCGTAAGAACATTCTCCACAATAAAATCACTTATCTTATCAATGAAATAAGACTCCTCCCCCTCCAGAAAATATATGGGAGAGTACCTCCTGTTCTTAAGATTCGTCAATATACTATCAACATTCATGAGCTAATCAAACCTATGATGTTTTACCGACTTCCTGTCATTTATTATCTCTGACAGCGACTCAACTCCCAAAGATAAATGCTCACGCACATACTCCTTTGTAACAGCTTTATCTCTCTCTGCTGTCTTCACACCTCCAGATATCATTGGCTGGTCAGAAACCAATAGCAAAGCCCCAGTAGGAATGTGGTTGCAAAACCCTACAGTAAAGATAGTTGCTGTCTCCATCTCAATAGCCATAGCCCTCGTCTTTCTCAGATACTTTTTAAACCTGTCATCATACTCCCACACCCTTTTATTCGTAGTAAAAACAGTTCCTGTCCAATACTCCCGATCTCTTTTTATGATGGTGGAAGAAATTGCCCTTTGTAAGCTAAACGCCGGAAGAGCCGGTATCTCAGGCGGCAAGTAGTCATCTGAGGTACCATCGCTTCTTATAGCAGCAAGCGGAAGTATGAGATCACCTAAACCATTCTTTCTCTTCAACCCCCCACACTTACCCAAAAACAGCACCGCCTCGGGCATTACAGCACTCAGAAGATCCATAACTGTCGCTGCATTAGGGCTCCCCATACCAAAATTAATAATCGTAATACCCTCTGCACTTGCATTAGGCATAGCGCTCTCCTCTCCCACAATACTAACATCAAACTTCTCAGCAAACATATCAACATAATTCTGAAAGTTTGTGAGTAGCACATACTTGCTAAAATCACCCAAAGCCCGCCCTGTATATCTTGGCAGCCAGTCCTCAACTATCTCTTGCTTAGTATTCATTTTCACATCCTGTGTAACACTTGAAAAGTAGAATATCTCCCAACAAATTTACCCGCTTTTTTCTTTTAACCGTTCAAAACAGAAAAAATAAAAACTAAATTTGTCCAAAGAATCATAAATAAACCCGGAGTGCAGCTAAACTTTCCCACATACTCATTTAAGACTAAAACCAAAAATAACAAAAAATTTATTTTTGACTTTTGCAGAAAAAAGTGGGTACTATTAACCCCTGAAGAGTGGGTGAGGCAAAACACTATAGAATACTTGGTAGAAGAGAAAGGGTACCCTAAATCTCTAATCGCTGTTGAAATGTCAATGCACATCTACAAACAAAAATTCAGAAGTGATATTATTCTGTTTAGCAAAAAAGGGACACCTTTAATGATTGTTGAATGTAAAGCGCCCAATATCTCTATTACTCAAAAAACTTTCGACCAAATAGCCCACTATAATATGCAATACGGTGCAAAATACCTTTTGGTTACAAACGGACTAAAGCACTATTGCTGTCATATAACAGAAAAAGGGAAAAATAACTCTTATGAATTTGTCCCCGATATCCCATGCTATAACAAAATTAATCCTCATTAATAAGCTGTAGAAAAATCTCACTTCCCCAGCCGGAAGATGTTCGCAGCCAATCTCTCTTTGTCCCGGAAACCTTAAACCCGAATCGCTGGAATAACTTCAAACTTGCGCTATTCCCCTCACTTACTCCTGCATATAGCTGATGTAAGCCCAACCTGCCAAAACAATAATATATAAGCAACTGCAAGGCTTGTGATGCATACCCATTTACACGGTCCTTTTTTCGATAAATAAGTATACCTATACCGGCTCTCATGCTGTGGGGATCAAAATCAAAAATATCTATAGCACCCACAGTCTTCCCTTCACTATTGTCTATCATAAACCGCAATTGACGGGTCTCATATATATCCTTATCAGAGTTTTTAATGTACATAGCCAATATGTACCTGGAAAGCGGCGCCAACGCATTACTTACCTTCCATACCTCACTATCATTTTCCCACTCATATAGCAGCTCAACATCCTCAGGCTCAATTGCTCTAAGGCTTACAAACTCATTTCTTAAATAACTACCCATCTGTTACTCCCAACATATAATAATTACCTTAACCTCAAACCTGCTACTCCCCACTAGAGTTACAGAACGACCTCTCAAACAATAACCTATCAACTATTGACCGCCCCAAAGTTATCTCGTCTATATACTCCAACTCATCTCCGGTAGAAACTCCTCTGGCCAATGTCGTTACTGTAACATCCTTATCTTGCAACTTTCTGAAAATATAGAAATTGGTACTATCTCCCTCCATAGTTGTACTAAGTGCCAGAACCACCTCATCAACCCCTCCATCATCAACTCTTTTTACTAAAGAATCAATTTCCAGCTCCGAAGGCCCCACCCCATCCATAGGAGAAATAATACCTCCCAGCACATGGTACGAGCCACGAAACTGATGTGTATTTTCAATCGCCATAACATCCCGAATGTTTTCAACAACACAGACAATACGCTTATTACGTGATGGATTGCTACATATATTACAAACATCAGTATCCGAAATATTACGGCAAATCCTGCAATGCTTAACCTCTCTGCGCAGCCTCAATACCGCCATGCTAAACCTCTCAACACAATCCTTGTTTTGCCTCAATAAGTGCAAAACAAGCCTTAAAGCCGACTTCTTTCCTACTCCCGGCAGCTTTGAAAACTCTGCTACAGCATCTTCCAACAGACCGGAAGGATAATTATCTACGAACATAAATCTCTTGTATCAATATTTTCAGCATCAAAAGTAACAAGCGGGGCTCAAAAAGAAAAAAGAAAGAGATTAAACCTTTCAACACATTTACACATCCAAGTAATTATAAAACTCTTTGAAAAATAATTTAGTAACTAAATGTAAAAACGTTTTTATGAAAACTAAGATTATCTTACTCGTACTATTTATCTCTACTACAGGGATATCAGCATTTTCGCAGCCAAATAGTAGAAACAGCAGTAAAAGTAACAACTTTTCGCCCGAAGATATGGCAGCAAACCAGACAAAAATGATGAAAGAGGTAATTGAAATGGACAACGAAACAGAAAAAAATGTCTACGATATAAACCTCGTATTTGCCCAGGAAATGATTACTGTACGCTCTAAAACCGACTCCCGCGAAGAAATGAGGGACAAAATGAAAGAGGCGCAGGCCAAAAAGAATGATGAGCTGGGGAATGTGCTCACAAAAGAGCAGTTCGACACCTATCTGGAATATGAAAAAGAAAAAAGAAAAAAGAGACGAAAATAACCGGGATTACCCAGGATATAGCATACAGCGAGCCCTTTGCAAAGCGAACGACTTTGATTTAGACTAAGGAAAACTCTATGAAGAAACCGCACCTCACTATTGTAAACGAGGGCTTTGAAGAGGATCTTCACAAAAACACTAATGAATTTGCAAAGCTCTCACTATGGCAAATACCCTCTTATTAAGGAAGAGTTATAAACATAATCGGTACGCTTCTTATATTTTTTTTAATTTTAACGGTGAAATACTCGTATTGTTATCACAAATATACGCTTTAAGTAGCTTATAATTAGACTTATAGCGAAATACGTATCAAAGTATAATCTATTTGACAAACATAAATTATTTTCAAAAATTAAATTTTAGAATTATGAGAAGTATCTGTCTTGGCATTATAGCCACACTCTTTGCATCAGCTTCATTAAATGCCCAAGTCCACAAAGAGGAAATCGAATACCTCCAATCCATTTTCGGAATGGAAAAGAAAACCATAGTTGCAAAGTTTATACAACTTGAAGGAGAAGCAGAAGCCTCCTTTTGGACTTTATATGATAAATATGAAACCGAGAGGAAACAATTAGGCCAAAAACGTATTGAGCTGCTGGGCATATATGTCAAAAACTACGACAGCCTTACAGATGATAAAATTGACAAGCTCGTATCTAATATGATAAAGCAGAATAAAGCCCTTAACAAGCTCGTTGGAAGCTACTATAAAAAAATTAAAAAGTCCCTGGGCTCTAAGCCGGCAGCGCAATTTATTCAATTAGAAAGTTACTTTGGAAGTATTATCCGTTTAAATATCATGGAAAACATTCCAGTACTTGGAGAGCTGGAGATAACTAATGATGATTAACTTCGGATAACAACTTAATTAAAAACGGTTTGTTAGTGCATACTTCAAACCGTTTTTTTTGCTATATAGCCACTCCTTAAACTAAACTTAGCACATTTAACATTAACAGTATAGAACTACAGACTTAACAAATTGTAGTGACCTAAACCGCAAGAATTATTGCAGCTTCCGTGCAAAAACCTTGCAGATTATGATATAAAAATCGTCAAGTCAAAATCAGGTGAACCTTACAGACTCTGCGAAACAAAGAATGCTGTCCTTAAAAGGCTTTGATAGAGCGAAAAAATCTTCTCACTGTCTGAGTCTTTTATCAAAAAGCGGGTTTTGAGAAGATTGCGAAACTGTCAGCATAGTTTTTCATCAAAAGCATTTACACGCTCAGTTCTTTGCCTCTTTTGCACCAAGACAAAAGAGTGTAAAGAAAACCCTCTACACAACTACTTCAAAAACAACTGTATAATCGTCAAAACAAATGGTGCACTTTTTTTAAGGCTTCGGAGGACTTTTACTGTATCCCAGATCAAAATATACAGATAGTAAGTTTTTATCTCAATAAGAACTAACCCTTAAGGAGTGACCAAACATATTAACCCACCTAAGAATTAAGCCTATAATACACCAATAAAAAGATGAGTCTTACAAAGGTCTCAAAACTTAATAATCACCCTCATCATTTCAGAACAAGTTTAAAAAAAATCTGCGCAGCGCACTCTAAACACGATATCTGCATTACATTAAAATCTCACTCTCTTACAGTTTCCACTGCTCTTAACTTTAATCAAATTCATATTGAATTATTAATTAAAATAAGTATCTTAGTGGTTGAATAGTTTTTAAATGTTTGGATTAGTTTTAAAGGGGAAAATAGAGTTGCTGGATTAATTCAGTAATTCTATTTTTTTAATAAATTAAAAGGAATAAATCCAACTGTAACCAAACAATTTTTTACCATTAAAATATGCTACCAAAATGAAAGTATACCAGACCAGTGAGATCCGAAATATTGCGCTGCTAGGCAATGCCGGATCAGGGAAAACCACCCTTGCAGAAGCAATGCTCTACGAAGGTGGCGTTATAAGCCGAAGAGGTGATGTTGACAGCAAAAATACCGCATCCGACTACCACCAGGTAGAACACGACTATGGCAACTCAGTACATCCAACTGTTTTATACACGGAATTTAACAACAAAAAGTTGAACATCATTGATGTCCCCGGCATGGATGATTTTGTCGGAGCACTTGTACCTGCGCTGAATGTTACCGCAACCGGAGTACTTGTTTTTAACAGTGTAAATGGAGTAGAGGTGGGAACAGAAATTGCAAATCGCAACTCAAAAAAATTTAACACCCCCTTTATCTTTGCAATGAACCACCTTGACCATGAAAATACAAACTGGAATAATACTATAGACTCAGCTCATGCCACCTTTGGCAATAAGCTTGCGGTAGTCCAGTATCCCGTGAATCCGGGCATTGGGTTCAACCAGGTGGTTGATGTGCTGAAAATGAAAATGTACAAATGGGGACCGGAAGGAGGCAAACCTGAGGTGTTGGATATACCGGAGTCAGAAAAGGCACGCGCAGATGAAATGCACAATAAGTTGGTAGAAACAGCTGCCGAAAATGATGAAGGGCTAATGGAGCTATACTTTGACAAGGGCTCCTTAACGGAAGATGAAATGCGTAAAGGGCTTAAACTTGGCATGCTATCACGCAGCTTATTCCCTGTTTTCTGTATTTGTGCCACCCGCGATATGGGCATTCGCAGATTGATGGAATTTATTTGTAATGTTGCTCCTCATCCGGGAGAGCTGGCTCCACGTAAAACCGTTGACGGGAAAGAGGTGAAAATGGATGCCAACGGACCAACATCCCTATTTATCTTCAAAACATCAATAGAACAGCATATCGGAGAAATAACATACTTTAAGGTTATGTCAGGGAAAGTATCAGAAGGGATGGACCTCATCAATGCTACAAAAAACTCCAAAGAGCGAATCTCGCAACTCTATGCTGTAGCCGGGAAAAACCGCACTAAGGTTGCAGAAATGGTAGCCGGAGATATTGGCTCCACTGTAAAACTGAAAGATGTAAGGCACAACCACACCCTTTCTGATAAAGATGCAAAAATAGAATTCCCTGCACTACAGTTTCCCGAACCACGCTATCGCACCGCCGTCAGGGCAGTCAGCGAGGCCAATGAGGAAAAAATGAGTGAATACCTACAACGATTGGCGGAAGAAGATCCTACATATATAGTTGAATACTCCAAAGAGTTAAAGCAGGTGATAGTACATGGGCAGGGAGAGTACCACCTAAATACCTTAAAGTGGTACTTTACTAATGTGTTCAACTTAGATATCGAATTTCTTGCACCCAAAATACCCTATAGAGAAACCATTACCAGGCAGGCACAGGCTGACTACCGCCATAAGAAGCAGAGCGGTGGTGCAGGGCAGTTTGGTGAAGTACACATGATCATAGAACCTTACAAAAAGGGGATGCCCGCCCCTTCCCTGTTCAAGCTGAATGGCAAAGAAATAAAAGTAAGCCTCAGAGGCACAGAGGAGTGCCCGCTGTCGTGGGGCGGTAAATTGGTGTTTTGCAACTGTATAGTGGGAGGCTCTATAGATGCCCGCTTTCACCCGGCAATTCTAAAGGGTGTTATGGAAAAAATGGAAGAAGGCCCTCTCACAGGCTCATACGCGCGTGATATAAGAATATGTATCTATGACGGGAAAATGCACCCTGTAGACTCTAATGAAATATCATTCAGACTTGCAGGGCGAAATGCATTTAGTGCTGCATTTAAAAACGCAGGCCCTAAGATCCTTGAACCAATATATGACATAGAGGTGCTTGTTCCGTCAGACCGCATGGGAGACGTAATGGGGGACCTGCAGGGACGCCGGGCAATAATTATGGGAATGAGCTCTGAAAAAGGATTTGAAAAAATATCCGCTAAAGTACCGCTAAAGGAGATGGATAAATACTCAACTTCACTTAGCTCTCTAACACAAGGACGGGCTATATTCTCAATGAAATTCTCAAACTATGAGAAAGTTCCCGCTGAAATACAGGAAGAGCTTCTGGTTGCTTACGAAAAAGAAGAGGTAGAGGTATAAAGTTGAATATATACCGGTGAAAATAGATAAAAAAGGGAGTGCTGCTTTGGTGTGCAGTACTCCCTTCTGCTTCTTAACAACATCTTCAATGTGGCGCGCCAGGCTTTACATCAACTATACAGACATAATATCTGCCCTCACGATGCAGAGCCCTCACCTTATCAAATGCACAAAACCCCGTTTTTGTCTTCGCTTTTCATCATCCCGCCCTACCGCATCTACAACATAAAAATAAACCCCTGCCGAAGCAAACTTCCCTCCTATCCTGCCATCCCAAATCGCCATGTCGACATTACCCGGCAGATAACCACTCTTCTGAAAATGGTGAACCTTTCTCCCCCATCTGTTGAATATTTGAAAATTAAGCGACTTTAGCGAGCGAGTTTTTATTACCAGCATATCATTTATCCCATCTCCATTAGGAGTAAAGACGGGTGGTACAACAACAAGCGATGTATCTATTACTATATAATCTTTCAAATAAACTGTATCCGCACATACTCCCTCCTCACTCTCCTTTTTCGCAATCATTTTTACCATGTACCTGCCTGAATTCTCATAAACATACCTCCCCTCATAAATTATCGCCATTATTGAATCCGGCTGGATACCTGAAGCTCCCTCCTCCTCTATCTTATTCATATCTCTAAAAATATGCCACTCGTACTCATCAGCATTCTCCGACTCATTTTCAAATAATACCTCAAGAGGAGCCTCAGGAAGCGGATACGCAGGGTCAAGCTCCTGCTCGTGATGCCATGAAAACTTTGCTTCCGGAACAATCGAGTAGTAGGTTACATTAACAGAACTGCTGCACCCGCTACGCTCCGATACCTCTAAAGTATATATTGTCTCTCTTGGCGGAGGCGAATATACACGAACATTTTGGCCGGATATGCTACTCCCTCCTCCACTCCACTCATATTTGAGATTTGGCGCTAAAATGATAGGCACAAGCGAAGAGATATCATAATATGTTAGCACTGCACTTTCAGCACTCCCGGACAACTCAAAATATTCACAGGTCGACTCGGACACCTCTCCCGCAACCAGATCAACCCAACTATTAAAAACCCAAGCCCTAAAGAGGTAGTCATTCCCTCCCTCATTAAAACTCACACGATAACATCCGTCAGGTATACTATTTAATGATGATACGGTACCAGAATCAGTAAAATCAGGCTCAAAATTACCACTTACCTCATTATACTTTTCCCATGTAAAGTTTACACTCCCCCCTCCCGACATAGCCGTAAGAGAAGCGCTGTTATGCCCTTTCTGACCACAGAAGTAGTAAATAGGATCATTTTCAGGATGATCGGGATATAATGTAAGCTCCGAATAGCTGGCGCCCGGAGCTGTTAGCTGCTGAGCCGAGACACTCAAAAAAGCAGATAGGACTACCAGGGTGCAGTATACTTCTAAACAGCCTCTCTTTAGCATGGCAATAGTTTGTTTCTTTTGTATTACAAACATACAAGTATACAAATTTATATAAACAGGTTACATCAAAATATGCTTATATAAAATTAACTCCTATGCAACTTACAGCTAAAAAGTGTGACACCTTTGCAGGGCAAAAGAATTTGATTAAAATCGAAGAAAAACTCGATGATAAGCCGCAGTTTACTAATGTTAAATAAGGGTTCTGAAGAAGATTTTGACGAGAACATTAGTAAAAAGATAAGTTTTGCAAAAGCCTCACAGTTTTTATAACGTGGCCTGTATGTAAAAACAGTAGCTCTCAAAGCTTTCACACTATGCCCCTCCGCACAGATAATCCTGTTTTTTGAAAGTGTAAAAATCCCTACCTTAGCCTCCTTAATTTTAATAAAAATGCGGTGCAAAACTATCTCGACAACTTGAATGAGGCACAGAGGAAGGCTGTAATAAATACAGATGGGCCATCGTTGGTTATAGCCGGTGCAGGATCAGGTAAAACAAGAGTGCTAACATACAGAATTGCTCGCCTAATAGAAAAAGGGGTGCCCCCTTCATCTATTCTGGCACTTACTTTTACCAATAAAGCTGCCCGCGAAATGAAAGAGCGAATTGCCTCTGTTGTTGGAGATATGGCGCGCTATTTATGGGCAGGTACTTTTCACTCTATCTCTTCCAGGATCTTAAGAGCAGAATCAGACATTATAAAATACCCCTCTTCGTTCACAATTTACGACACCCAAGATTCAAAAAGCTTGATCAAGACCATTATAAACAATATGAACCTGGATATCAAGCTCTATGAGCCCAACAAAGTCTACAACAGAATATCATCTGCAAAAAATGACTTGTTGACTCCAGAGACCTATAGCGAATACAGCTCCATTATGGATCGCGACAAAGCCAGTCGTATGCCCCATATAAATAGAATATATAAAGCCTACTCAGCTCAGTGTAAAAACTCGGGGGCTATGGATTTTGATGACCTGCTGTTAATCATAAACATCCTATTTCGCGACCACCCCAACATATTGAAAAAATATAGTGAGCGGTTTAAATATATTCTGGTAGATGAATATCAGGATACAAATATTGCACAATGCCTGCTAGTGAAAAAGCTTGCAAGTCAAAATAAAAATATATGCGTGGTAGGTGATGATGCTCAAAGCATATACTCCTTCAGAGGGGCAAAAATTGAAAACATACTAAGTTTCAGCCGTGACTACCCTGAACTGCAAACATACAAGCTGGAACAGAACTACCGCTCAACGCAAACTATTGTAAATGCTGCTAACAGCCTTATTGTCAGAAATAAAAATCAAATTTTCAAAACAGTATTCAGCAAAAATGATAAAGGCAATAAAATAAAGGTGTTGGGAGCCCTGACAGACAATGAAGAAGGATACCTAGTTGTCAATGAGCTTATTAGCAAGAGGGCGCAGTACAACTATATGTTTTCTGACTTTGCTATACTATATCGTACTAATGCTCAATCAAGAGTATTTGAAGAGGTCTTAAGAAAGCAAAATATCCCCTATAAACTCTATGGAGGCCTGTCGTTCTATCAGCGTAAAGAGGTAAAAGATGTATTGGCATATTACCGCCTTCTTTTTAACCCTTCTGACGATGAAGCATTAAAAAGAGTTATTAACTACCCTACCAGAGGCATTGGAGCAACATCGTTGGGTAAACTTGTAGCCTCAGCAATAAAGGGAGGCTGTAGTATCTGGGATATCGCTTCAGGCGAAGAAAGCAGGCACATGGCAGGACTAAACAACAGCTCTTCTTTAAAGGTACAAGGCTTTTGCGACATGATGTCCGAGCTATCCAGCTTTGCACAAACAGCCGATGCCTATGATGCTGCTATGAAGGCGGTATCTGAAACAGGTATTATAAGCGCACTAACCAAAGATGTATCATCAGAGGGAGTTGCCCGATACGAAAACGTACAAGAACTACTAAACGCAATCAGGGAATTTTCTGTTTCTGCAAAAGAGGAAGGAAGCCCGCGTCTGCTTTCCAACTTTATTGAAGATGTAGCTCTGTTAACTGACCAGGATAGCGACAAAGAGGAAAACACCGATAAAGTTACATTAATGACCGTTCACTCTTCAAAAGGACTGGAGTTTAAAAATATTTTTGTGGTGGGGCTGGAAGAGAACCTGTTCCCATCATCATATCGTGAAAACACAATAACCATCAACGAGCTGGAAGAGGAGCGCAGACTCTTTTACGTCGCAATCACACGAGCGGCAGAAAATGCATGTATCTCATTTGCAAAACAGCGCTACCGGTGGGGAAAGCTCGCATTTTGTAACCCCAGTAGGTTTATAGGCGAAATAGATCCGCAGTTTCTGGACATAAAAGGGCTTGATGTATCAAATACGCCGGATATCGGACAAAGATTTAACACATCAACAGCTACCACAAGTCGACCCAAATATTTTTCGAAAAAAACAGCCTTAATCAGCTCCAGCAGCCGCCTTAGCCAAAACCAGCTACATAGTGCTGGCGTTAAAAAACACACCAGCGATCCTGATTTTAAGGGGGATGACATCGAACTGATACAACCTGGGGTATTTGTTGAACACCAGCGCTTTGGCAAAGGCAAGGTTATAAGTACAGAAGGGAAAATGCCCAATAAAAAAACAAAAGTACTTTTTACTAATGTCGGAGAAAAACAGTTGCTGTTAAAGTTTGCAAAACTAAAAGTTATAGAAGCACCGTAAATAGACTGCTCACTATGACCTGATTGTTAAATTTCCATAACATTAGCTATATTGTCATACTATTATGATATTTAATGCGTAAAATAATTTCATGATAAACACAAATGACTATTTTTGCAGTTAATTTATGAACTTAAATCATTAATGAATGGAATTTTCAGCCGACCAAATTGCTCAACTAGTTGGGGGAGAAATTGATGGAGATAGTAGTATCAAAATGGATGGCATCACAAAAATTGAAGGAGGAGCAGTTGGTTCTTTGGCTTTCTTGTCCAATCCTGCATACGAAAAGCATATATACGACACTAAAGCTTCTGTGGTACTTGTTAATAAGGACTTTGTACCGGAGAAAAAATTATCCTGCACACTAATCCGCGTTGATGATGCGCGTGTAGCCCTGATAACAATTTTACGCTACTACGAACAATTGAGGCATCCCAAAAAGAAGCCGGGAGTAGAGCAGCCCTCCTTTATAAGCACATCCGCCTCTATTGGAGAAGATGTGTACATTGGGGCATTTACATATATTGGGGAGAATGCATCTATAGGTAGTAATGTTGAAATACATCCCCATGCATATATTGGCGACAACGTAAAAGTAGGAGATAGCACAGTAATACACTCAGGAGTAAAAGTATATGCTGACTGTAACATTGGGAAGTCCTGTATACTGCACTCAGGGGCTGTTATTGGGGCTGATGGGTTCGGCTTCATCCAGGACAATGACGGAGTATCAATTAAAATACCTCAAATTGGAAATGTTGTGCTGGAAGATTTTGTTGAAATAGGGGCAAACAGCACTATTGACTGTGCAACTATGGGTTCGACCACAATAAAAGAGGGAGTGAAACTTGATAACTTAGTACATATTGCTCATAACGCCAAGATAGGAAACCATACAGTAATTGCAGCCCAGTCTGGTATTGCAGGATCTAGTGAAGTGGGGCGTAAATGTTTCTTTGGAGGACAGGTTGGAGTTGTTGGGCACATTACTGTTGGAGACGATGTGAAAGTAGGAGCTAAAACAGGGGTGATATCAAATAAGGAAAGCGGATCAGTACTGTTTGGTACTCCTGCTATCAATCATCGTGCTTTTATGAAGTCATACTCCATTTTCCGCAACCTTCCTAAGTTTTATGACGGATTGATTGAAGTTGAAAGAATAGCGAAGAAAACTAAGGGAAAATGATCTTTTTTGATTTTCATCATCTTAAAACATACCTTTATAATTTTATAGCATGAAACATGCGTACTAAGTGCCTATATTTCATGTTTTTGTATAGTTAATTTAAAAATATTGTTCTGGTTTCAATGAGCAAAATGCAGAGAACTATAAAAGAGCCGGTTTCCATAAAAGGGAAAGGTCTTCATACAGGAGTAAATGTGAATATGGTAGTGATGCCCGCTCCTGAAAATCACGGGTTTAAATTCAAGAGAACTGATATAAAAAAACATCCTGTAATTGATGCGATAGTTACAAATGTGAAAGGTACAGAAAGAGGTACCATGTTGACAAGCGGAGGGGTGTCAGTAAGCACAATTGAGCATACAATGGCCGCACTCGTTGGGGCAGATATGGACAATGCCCTTATTGAGATTGACGGGCCTGAAGCTCCAATTATGGATGGCAGCTCTGCTCCTATATACAACGCCTTGGCAAAAACCGGAACAGTAGAGCAAAATGCGCCAAGAGAATATTTAAATATCAAAAAAGAGCTCACCTATAAAAGCAAAAAGGATTGTGGTGAAATAATTGTCCTCCCCAGTGATGATTTTCGTCTAGATGTGATGATATCTTACAACTCCGTTGTATTAGGGAATCAGTACGCATCAATTAACAGCATGGATGAGTTTGCAACTGAGATAGCACCATGCAGAACATTTGTGTTTGTCCGTGAACTTGAAGCTCTTCTGAAAAACAATCTTGTTAAAGGAGGAGAACTTGACAATGCGATTGTCATAATGGATAAAAAATATCCCCAGGAAGAGCTGGATCGTATAGCAAGCCTATTCAACCATGAGCGAGTCAAACCAGACCGTATCGGCATTCTAAATAACGTAAAACTTAAATTCAAAAATGAGTGCGCCCGCCACAAACTACTGGATGTAATTGGAGACTTGTCCCTATTAGGAAAGCGTATTAAGGGGCATGTTATAGCCAAGTGTCCAGGGCATGACTTGAATATCGAGTTTGGTAAAATGGTTTTAAAAGAGCTTAAAAGTCTGAACTCAATAAAGAGCCCACCAAGCTATGACCCAAACTCAAAACCACTATACGACATAAACAGTATCAAGAAAATGCTGCCCCACCGCTTTCCATTTTTGCTTGTAGATAAAGTAATGGAAGTGGGGGAAGACCATATTATTGGCATAAAAAATGTTTCTGTAAATGAATCTTTTTTCACTGGACACTTTCCTGATGAACCAGTTATGCCTGGCGTGCTGCTCGTTGAAGCAATGGCTCAGTGTGGAGGTATATTTGTTATTAGCTCCCTTCCGGAAGATAACGAATATTCAACCTATTTTATGAAACTTGATAATATTAAGTTTAGGAAAAAAGTTGTGCCGGGCGATACTATTATATTCAAACTAAAGCTAACTGCGCCTATCAGAAGGGGTGTGGCAAATATGAAGGGATATGCTTTTGTAGGAGATGATATCGTATGTGAAGGAGAATTTATGGCGCTGATAACAAAGCAATAAAATAATTGCTCTACCTGCACAAGGTTTATTTTATCGCTTGAACACAGTATTGCTAAATGTTCATTCTGAAAACAATCTTATGCATTAAGTATATAATTGGCTAACTGATAGTTACAAGCTCAAAATAGCCTGCTTGTATCCCGTATCAGAACAACCCCTCTGCGAGGTGGAAAATTTTGGCTCAGATTGAGAACGCCTGATAAAAATAGCAGATTATCGGTGTAAATGATGGTTTTGAAGATAGTTTTGATGAAAAAATCAATAAAAAGAAGAGGTTTGCGTTTACATAGATAGCCGCATCTGTTTTTTTACAGGATATGGGCTTATGTTGGCTGATAAAGCCAAAACATATAGTTTGCAGTTTTTTTAAATATGAATTTCACTTAAATAAATTATTTAAACTAATGAAACAGTCATTAGCATATATTCACCCTAAGGCTGAGATTGGTAGCAATGTTACTATCAACCCATTCACTACTATAAATGAAGATGTAGTCATTGGTGATGGGACATATATCAGTTCCAATGTTACAATTCTTTCTGGAAGCAGAATAGGGAAAAATTGCCAAATACACTCAGGAGCAGTAATTGGCGGCGAGCCACAGGACTTAAAATACAAAGGAGAGTATACCACTGCCGAAGTTGGTGATAACACCGTGATACGTGAGTATGTAACACTGAATAAGGGCACTGCGGCTAAGGGAAAAACAGTTATTGGAAAGAATTGCCTCATTATGGCCTATGTGCATATTGCACACGACTGTGTTGTTGGCGATCATGTTATTCTTGTCAACTCCGTAGGCCTTGCCGGAGAAGTTATTGTAGATGAATGGGCTATATTAAGTGCCAACACACTTGTACACCAGTTTTGCCATATAGGAAAGCATGCGATGCTGGCAGGCGGTTCATTGGTTAGAAAAGATATACCTCCATACATTAAGGGGGGGAGAGAGCCTTTAGCCTATGTGGGGGTTAACTCCATCGGGCTGCGTCGCAGAGGGTTTACCAATGCAAAAATACGAGAGATTCAGGACATCTATCGTATAATCTACCAAAAGGGCTATAATAACACCGAGGCAATAGATGTTATAGAGAGAGAACTTCCCGCATCACAGGAACGAGATGATATTCTTATTTTTCTAAAGGATTCAAAAAGAGGATTGATTAAAGGCTACGAATAATAGCCTCTTGTAGCACTATCTCATAAACTGTGTAAATAGAAAATGCCGAGGGTTGCAACCCTCGGCATTTTTTTGTTTAATTTTAAAACTTTAGACAGTAATGAAAAAAGAAGATTTATTAAATGATGATTTCCTT
>JAQGDQ010002439.1:0-37077 GCA_030141605.1 Tubiluchus corallicola
CTCTTGTCATAAAACCTTATCTCTGCCCGGAGCGAATGTGAATGTCGCGTACGTCCATCTGCACATACGATTTGCCGCGAAACTCATTCTCAGATATCACGTAGCAGATATTAAAAGGCAGTGACTTCTTTATCGTTTCAAAATGCTCTGACTGCGAAAAAGCAATTCCCGCAAATACAGTAGAAGAGCTATTGGCCTCTATCAAATCCAGTTTTAAATGCTTATTTCCTTGCCCCACTAAACGACTGTTGCCGGAATCCATAACATCCTCCGTTATAAACACAGGCCTCATATTGCCTGGCCCGAAAGGCTCAAACTGCCTCAGTATGCGAAAAAACTTAGGGGTCAGGTCTGACAGTGATACTTTTGCATCAACTTCTATCCTTTGGGTCAACTGATGCTTCTCTATATTATCTTCCACAAATTTTTCAAACCTTATCTTAAACTCAGGTAGGTGCTTAAGCTTCAGTGATAGTCCCGCCGCATACATATGCCCTCCATATGAATCCAGTAGCTCGGAGCAGGAATCAATGGCTTCATACAGATCAAACCCATTAACTGTACGTGCCGAACCTGTAGCCACACCATTCGACTCTGCCAAAACTACAGTGGGACGATAGTAATATTCTGTTAACCGCGAAGCAACAATTCCCAATACACCCTTATTCCATCCTGCCTTGTGCAGAACTGTTGATTTTTTGTACTGAAGCTCATTGCAACTATCAAGCATTTCCCGCGCTTCCTCAGTAATGCTCCTATCAAGTGCTTTTCTGGCTTCATTGCACAAATCTATCTCTTTCCCTATTGCAGTAGCCCTGCCCTCATCCTCTGCCAGAAGCATCTCTACAGATTTTTTCCCATGTTTGATTCGACCAGAGGCATTTAGGCGAGGTCCTATTCTAAATACGATATCATTTATCTTTATGCGGCTGTTTATTCCTGACTGTATTATCAGAGCCTTTAATCCAACCGACGGATCAGAATTTAATTTCTTCAAACCATAATAAGCCAGCACTCTATTCTCCCCTGTGATAGTGACAATATCAGACGCTATACTTACTACTACCAGGTCAAGAAAGTTTAAAAATACCTCCTCCGGGATATCCCGCCTTATACAAAAAGCCTGCAGTAGTTTAAAAGCCACACCACAACCCGACAACTCTTTGTATGGGTATTCGCATCCGGGTTGTTTAGGATTTAATATTGCAACAGCATTAGGCATTTCATCCCCTGGAGTATGATGATCGCAAATTATTACATCAACCCCAACACTATTTGCCTGTGCAACTTCACCCACCGCTTTTATACCGCAATCAAGTACAATCATAAGCGAATATCCATTCTCCTTTGCAAACTCAACCCCCTTTAATGAAACACCATACCCCTCAGTATAGCGATCAGGAATATAATATCCAATATTAGAAACTTTATCTTTCAGAAATGTGTACATCATGGCAACCGATGTGATTCCATCAACATCATAGTCACCAAAAACTAACACTTTCTCATTACCTTCAACAGCTTTTTGAATACGCCAAACAGCCTTCTCCATCTCTTTCATTAAAAAAGGGTCGTGAAGATGTGTAATTTCGGGACGAAAAAATGAGCGGGCCTCATCAAATGTCCTCACTCCACGGTGAACCAATAGATTGGCAATAGCAATATCAATATTCAATGCAGCAGAAAGATGCTTGGCATCATTGCCACCCTCCACCTGTTTTAACTCCCACTCCTTATGCATATAAATTATTGTATATCATCCACATTTAAATAAGCAACTCATAAAAAATTAAACTACCAAACTGCTAACACCTGTTAGTGCACCTTACTCAAACATGGTATTATCTATCAAAATTTCATAATGTACTGCTTTCGGTAGTTATTCATACCCCTTAGGTAGAATTGATAAAAACTCACCATTTGAGTACAATCTTATATAAACCAGTTAATCATCTGTTCAAAAAGCTCTTGCTTTCCACTGACCTGTGCAGGCTCACCCACTTCTTTGGCAATCTTATGAAGGTCTTCAAATGATAACCTGCCATTCTCAAAATCAACTCCACTACCGCTATCATATGATGAATAACGCTGCTTACGACGCTCTGTGTAATCCGACTCCGCCATTAGGCTGTCTGCAACAAGTAGTGCGCGGGCAAAAACATCCATCCCGGTAATATGAGAAATAAAAATGTCTTTGAGGTCAGTGGAGCTTCTACGGGTTTTTGCATCAAAGTTTATACCGCCATCTGAAAATCCCCCAGCCTGTATAATTTCAAGCATTGCCTCAGTTACCTCATATATGTTGGTAGGAAACTCGTCAGTATCCCACCCATTCTGATAATCTCCCTTATTGGCGTCAATAGACCCTAACAGTCCGGCATCAGCAGCCATACGCAGCTCATGTGCAAAAGAGTGCCCTGCCAGCGTAGCATGATTAACCTCAATATTCAACTTAAAGTCTTTATCAAGTCCATACTGGCGCAAAAACCCAATAACAGTCTGTGAATCAAAATCATACTGATGCTTTGTTGGCTCCATCGGCTTAGGCTCTACAAGAAATACTCCCTCGAACCCCTGCCTACGCGCATAATCGCGCGCCATAGTAAGGAAACGCCCCATGTGCTCCAGTTCACGCTTCGTATCGGTATTATGAAGGCTACTATACCCTTCACGCCCTCCCCAAAACACATAACCTGTCCCACCCAGAGCAATTGTGATATCTATCGCATTCTTAACTTGTACTGCCGCATTTGCCAGCACATTAAAATCCGGATTTGTGGAAGCTCCGTTCATATACCTCGGATTTGAAAATACATTGGCTGTACCCCACAGTAGCCTGACCCCTGACGCACTCTGGCGGGCTTTCATCTCAGGCTGAATTGCATACATGCGCTTTTCGATATCGAAGACAGTGCCGTCCCCCACTATATCTGTATCATGAAAGCAGTAGAACGGAATACCTATCTTTGTTATAAATTCAAATGCCGCATCCAGCTTCTCTTTAGCCAAATCCATTGGATCGGAGGCACTGTTCCACGGAAAAACCTTTGTCCCAGGACCAAAAGGATCACCCCCTTCCCCACAGAATGTATGCCAGTAAGCTACAGCAAAGCGTAAATGCTCCTTCATCGTTTTTCCGGCAACAATGCGATCTTCTTTATACCATTTAAAAGCCAGCGGATTTCTCGATTCAGGGCCCTCAAACTCAATTTTTCCTACGCCCGGGAAGTACTCCTTATTTCCTTTAAATACACTCATAATATTTTATAATTAATTTGATTAGCTTTCTTGTATATAACTATTTCGACTCTTCATATATCTATTATAAAATAGCCGGTACAGGACAAAATATTCACCTCTCAGCTAGTAACTCTTCCCACGCCATATATGCATCTTCAGTTGCCCTCTTTTGTCGCTCCAAAGGCTCCACAACCTCCAGCCTGCTCAATCCCGCAAGTGCCTCTTCAAATGAAGAGTAGTACCCTACTCCAATACCGGCCCCACGTGCAGCACCAGCAGCCCCATCTGTATTGTACAACTCTATAACTGTACCAGTAACATTGGCCAGCGTCTCCCTAAATATAGGACTTAAAAACATATTGGCCTTTCCTGCACGTATCACTTTAGAGCACACCCCTATACTCTTCATCACCTCCATACCATACTTAAAAGAAAAAGCGATACCCTCCTGGGCAGCACGAAATAGGTGCCCCTGCTTGTGAGTGTTAAAATTAAGCCCGGAAATATGCGCACCCATATTGTGATTCCCCAACACACGCTCCGCTCCATTTCCAAAAGGGAGAATTGATACCCCCTCCGAACCAACTGTAACCTTAGCAGCCTCACTGTTCATCCTTTCGTATGAAAAGGCTCCGTTGCCAACATTCTTATTCAACCACGAATTCAATATTCCGGTACCATTGATACACAGCAAAACCCCTAGACGTATACTATCCACAGTGTGGTTGACATGTGCAAAGGTGTTTATCCTCGACTCTGAATCGTACTTCACAACATCACTCACTCCATATACAACTCCCGATGTGCCTGCCGTTGTTGCAATGTCGCCGGGGTTAAGCACATTTAATGAGAATGCATTATTTGGCTGATCTCCTGCTCTGTAAGATATCGGAGTACCAGCTTTAAGCCCAAGCTCACTAGCAGCAGCTCCTGAAACTCCCCCCTGAATACTAAAGGTCTCTCTTATCTCCGGTATCAGCCCATCTTCAAAACCATAGTAACCCATTAGCCTCCCCGACACCTTATTTTTCCCGAAATCCCAAAAAATACCTTCTGATAATCCCGAAGCGGTAGTGCAAACCTCTCCTGTAAGACGCATGGCTATATAATCCCCAGGAAGCATTACCTTGTATATCTTATCAAAAAGCTCAGGTTCATTATCTTTTACCCACTTCAGCTTTGAAGCCGTAAAATTGCCCGGTGAATTCAATAGCTCCACAAGACAATTATCCTCACCCATACCCTCAAACGCCTTTTGCCCAATCTCTGCCGCACGGCTATCACACCATATAATAGAAGGACGCAATACACTTTGCTCTTTATCTATAACCACTAACCCATGCATCTGATAGGATATGCCTATTGCGCCAATATCCTCCTTCTTTACAGCCGAAGTAGCAACAGCTTCCCTTGTCGCAAATACCAGACTCTTCCACCAGGTCTCAGGATGCTGCTCTGCCCACCCAGGGTTGTCCGCAATAATACCCATCTCCTGCTTAGGATAAAAGGAAGAACCCACAACCTCTCCACTCTCTCCATTCAAAACTGAAGCTTTCACAGAAGAGCTTCCTATATCAAGGCCGAGCAAAAACATAATTTAAACAAGTTTATTAAAAAACAATCTATACTATCCAGTAGACTTATAGACCCTCACCGTAAAAAAGCGACAAACTCAAAACAGACTCTGCAGCGTATTACGCCAGAGATGGCCTACCTACGCAAAAGTTATATCTTCGGTAAAAGAAGGTGGAAATTAAAAAAAATAGAGGGAATTTGAAACATTGCCAATGCAAAATGGCATATATTTAATAATGCAGCTATGAAACATTAAACAATAAACACATGTTAAAACTATGACTACTAAAAAAATGTGTGACATTTTAAGAACCTAAAGTAAAGTGGGGGAATGATGACTTTACAAATACAACATTAACAAAAGTATCCATAAACCGCTCCAAAACTCATATATTACGTGTGAAAAAATAAACCCTATAAGATTCCAGCAGAGTAAAGAAGTAAAAAAATGGCAGTTGGCAATTCTAATATTAAAGGATAAGTATTTTCCACCTCTTTTTTTAAACAGTCACCCCTTAAGAATTAATTTTTGTTGAGATAAAAGTTTACTATTTGTATATTTTGACCTAGAATGCAATAAACCCCTCCAGAGGCTTAAAAAAAATGTACAGTTCGTATTGGCGATTATATAGTTGTTTGAAGTAGTATTCTCTTGATACAAAAGAGCCAAAAATCAAGTCTGTAAAGGCCGTTTTTCTATTTCGCAGAGTTTGTTAGGTTCATCTGATTTTGATTTGACGATTTTCCTATCTTAACCTGCAAGGCTTTGCACGGAATTTACAATATAACCCTTAAAAAGCCGTGCTGCACGAAACAACACGACTTTTTAAGTTCATAGTTTACTTTTTCTTCTACTAAGGGCAGTCTGCAGCAGGGTGATATTTAATAGGACGGCTTTGGGTTCCATCCCAATAGTAGCAATTGATAGGGTTTAACTCTACAATAGAAGGTTCACACTTTATATCTTCATCTACATGCAGTGTACTTAAGTTTGTATTATTACTTACATCCAAGCTCGTAAGATCGTTATCCCTGCAACTCAACACAGCTAATGCTGTATTATTACTCACATCCAAACTCGTAAAGTTGTTGTCATAGCAAGCCAACATAGTTAAAGTGGGTTATTACTTACGTCCAAACTCGTAAGGTTATTGCCATAGCAACCCAAATCAAACAAGGTTGTATTATTACTTATATCCAAGCTCGTAAGATCGTTATCCCTGCAACTCAACACAACTAATGCTGTATTATTACTTACATCCAAACTTGTAAGATTGTTCTCATAGCGAGAAACCCTCCAAAGAGGTCAAAAACTATATCCCATCTAAAGAATCAATGTTCTTGCCACATACATCTATAGAAGCGGCAGCCAACACATCCGCATGGTCTGCTGTCAGACTATCATTGAGGGTGAAAGCAATTAGGGAACTTACCTTTTTTAGTGCAAGCCTAAAATTAGCATCTGGCACCCTAAAAAGACTATTGCCAGTTTTCAGTCGAGGGTTATCACTTTCCACCCCCTACCTTCCCCATCCCATTACAGAGACTGGCAAATAGCATAACTGCCAGAAATATAGCTACACTTAATTGTTTAAATAAGCGGTTTTACCCACACATTTTACTATAAGTTTTTATCTTTACAATACTATGACCCTTGTAAGCCTTATATCTCACTATCCGGACGAAGAGAGTTGTAAGCACAAGTTTAAAGAAGATCAGGCAGGAGTCATATGTGTCAGATGCAGAGGAATATCTCACTACTGGAAAGGCACAGCATGAGTGTAAGAATTGTCACACTAGCACAACCTTGAGAGTGGTACAATCATGTATAAGTCGAAGCTACCATATCACTATTGGTTTCTCACAATGCATTTGTTAACTTCGACAAAAAAGAGTTTCTCAGCCCGAAAAGGTTCAGCGTCAGCCGTGGCGCAAGCGCTATGTCCTGATTTGGCACATGGATCACAGGCTTTTCGGGAGGCTATGTGTAAACAATTGGCAGCTCCTGTGAGTAGTAAAAATGCATTTAGTTGTAAATACGGATAATCACCAAATTTATATAAGCTGATGAAAAGATGTATAAGTATTAAGATTATTGCTTTTATGTTTGGAGCAGTATTGCATGGACCAGCATGGACAGCAAAAGGGCAAAATGCCGATAGCACTTTTAACAAAAGTGTCTATGTAACAGGAGTTGTTTATGACAAAACAACAATGCTGCCACTCTCCCAATCCGGATTTACAATAAATAACAGGTTAACAGGAACATCTGATAATGAGGGCAGGTTCTTTCTCTCGGGGAAGCCCGGAGATCTGATCAGGTATACCCATATAGGGTACAAAGAGGTAGAGATAACTCTTCCTGTTGATACATTGGACACCATGGAGTACCTTATGGGCATATTTATGTCTCAGGACACAATGCAAATTGATGAAATAGTTATATTTCCGCGTATACCATATCACCTATACACAGAAGTCCAAAATATTCCCCCATCGACACAAATGGCAGACAATGCCAGAAATAATATTAATAATGCAGTTATGCAGGGGCTTACTAAATCGCCAAAAGTGTTTGATGCTGACATGAATGCCAGGAATACTTTTCAGAAGCATGAGGTACGTGCTGAGTACAGTGGCTTTAGAGCTAACCCCTCCAACTCTTTAATGATATCAAGCTCCCCTTACAGCTCAAATAGGACATATTCCGTGCTATATGGTGCACCGGTAGTTGTAGGAAAGATGCAATCAAAACAGATAGTAACAACGAATGAAAAAGATATTATAATAGGAAGGTATCAAGCATTCCTGATAAAAAAGTACAATCTCGAAAAGAGAAAGAGAGAGAAAGATGTAAGACTAAAAGCCGACGACTACTAACCTTATTTACAAGGCTATACAAACACAGACAGCAATATTCTATATAGCCCACTCCTTAAATCAATCCTAATGTATTTAATATCAACAATATAAAACTGAAAACTTAGCGAATTATTGTGTCCTAAACTGCAAGGATTATTGTAGCTTCCGTGCAAAGCCTTACAGAGTAAAATAGGAAAATCATCAAATCAGAATCAAATGAACCTTACAAACTCTGTAACTACCCCCTTTAAGGCCTTTGATAGAAAGACAGTGAAAGGCGTTTTAAAAAAAACTTTTCACTGTTTGAGTCTTTTTTAAAACGGCGAGCTTTTGAGAAGATCATGAAGCCGACAGCGTGGTTTCTCATCAAAAGCACTTACAAATTTAATCTTGGGCTCGACAAAAGGGCGTAAATAAAACCCTTTACATCCTTGATTTTACCTCTTTTGCACTACCTCAAAAACAACTGTATAATCGTCAATACGAACTGTACACTTTTTTTTAAGCCTCCGGAGGAGTTTATTGCACTCTAAGTCAAAAATGACTCGTCCTAAAAAAAGGTTACAGGTTAACTCTTAATCCTAGTTTATGTTTACAGCTTCTCTTCATTTTTACACGTTTTAGTGTAAACCTATTTTAGGACAAGACACCTTTAGTTTAAGCTCTGGTACTCCCCCTTTATTCTCAACTCTATTTTTAGCGTCTGCTTTTCATCACCAGACGCCTCAAACTTGCAGTCCACCGTTAAGTTATGCTCTCCTGGCTCGCATATAAACTCTTTAAAATTAACTTTAAGCTCATCCACCTCCTGCCATTCCGGTGTGTAAAGTGTCATTTTTTCACCACCCCTGTAGACCAGATACTGGTTCTCCTGAAGCCTTACGGGAATCATTACCTTTCGATGGTTGTCAAGCTCTATGCTAATACCTGAGACAGGAGAGCCAACAGCCTGCATAATAAACTCCAGTTGGCCCTTGACTCCTTTATTCCGGAAATCAAACTTGCTGAAAACAGGTTCGCCAGGCTGACGTATCTTTTTGGCATGTTCAAACCGGCTTACATACACAGGACAAACCCGCCACATCTTTTCTCCAACAGCCTCAAGGTGAAACTCATTATTAACATCCTGCATCTCTCTTTTTAGCTCATCCGGAAATACTTCTGCGTGGCGAGCAGCCTCCCACTGCTTTATCGCTCCCAGTATTTTCTCACCGTTTCCATTTCTGTTTACAATAGCAGCAGAGGTTACAAGGGCAAATCCAGCATCAAATCCGGCTGCTCTTGCCAACAGCCACTCTGCATCCTCTATGCTCGTACCCGGCTTCATACTAAACCATCCCAGCATTCGGGGGATCATATTTCTGCTGTAGAAATTTTGATTTTTAAGCCTGTACTGAGTCTGGCTTTCCCGAAATCCAGCATACCACGGCTCCCCCCAGTTCATTCGGGAGAAAATGTGCCAAAAATAGTGCCCTGCTCTGCTAGCATCAATTATTGAACCTTTAAGCTTGGGGATTAGGCTATCATACCAATTTTTTACAAACAATATGTTTGCATATTGCCCCATTCCGGATGCCCCGCACCCCTCAAGCCCATCGAAAGATATCTGCTTCAACCCTGTTTGATTAAATAGCTTAGCCAGAGTTGTCGACATCTCTTTTTGCAGATCTATATCTGCCAGAAATGTCTTATATGGGTGATCCATAAGCTTACCAATCTTTGCATTCGCACTATGCACCACCGCCTTAGTGCCAAACGCACCTCTTTGGCATTCACTCAATATCCAAGGATATTGCTCACTAACTCTGTTGTAGCGAATCAGCTCATTACCAATTCTGACAGTTTTGAGGCTATTGTTCTCCATCTGATTAAAGAAATCAGGGCTCTCTATCTCAATTTCAACCTGCTTCTCATCAATATCTTTCACTAAAACCGAAGTCCCTACTTCAGCTAGTCCCGTGTGTGGAACAGGCGTTACGTAGGGGTCATCCGTCGTTATAAAATTTGATAAAGTGTGTACACCAAGCGAAACCCCTTGTTTCTCTGCAATATCAACGCACCGCTTCATACTCTTCCAGTTTTCCGGGAAAGCATCTTTCTTGAGGTCAAAGTTTCCCCAATTTGCAAAGGGCCCCCCATGGTAGAGATACTTTAAACCGGCCTGCTTTGTCAGATCAATGGCACTTTGTATATCTTTTTCACCAAATCTGATAATTAAATATGAAGCAGTTGCATCTTTTGACACCTTACCCCACTCACCATTTATCACAGGATGTGGCAACCCTTCTGCAAGCTCTATCTCTCCTATTGTAGACAGTGCATCATCAGCGCTGACTCCAAAAATAGCAATACCACTACCTATTATACCTTCATCGTCGTATGCCGGAGCCAGGTACTTCTCATGCTTCCAATTCTCTATAACTCTATCGTTGTTCCTGTTCCTGCAATACGCCTGCAGGACACTACCAAAACCCATTGCCTTGGCCACATCCCCCCTATAAAGCTCTTGGTGCATCTTATCGCCTCCCACATCGGAATAGTCAGACCTGCCTTCAAATATATTGTATGAAGGCATAACGTCATCCTCCTTTGTGGGATAGCCGCCTATTGTTTTTGGGTTGAGAGCTTGTATGCCTATGGCAAAATTTTTATCTCTGACAACCCCAACACACTCGCCTACTGTTTCACCTATAGTGGTAGGATAAGGCCCCCATAAGATTAGCTCTATGTTCGCCTTAGGATTAATATCAACAAGCTCAAACACCATGTGACTACTCCTTTCCACTACTTCTATAATAGCTTCAACATTACTCTTCTTATAAAAAAGAGTTATAATATTATTGTCGATATTAATTTTTGAAGGACCCTCAAGCTTGCTATTAACTCTTACAGACATTAAGGGTGCATTTTGCCCTCTCGCAAAATAATCAACTCCTGTCCGCTTATCAACAAATGAGGTAAAATTGCCACTGGAAGAGAGCTTTGTTATAAAACTGTCTGTCTCAAACTGCACCCTGCCTCGACCACAGGATAATGTGGTGAGCACTGCTACCACGAGAATAAAGAGATTCTTCATAATTATTTACACGGTTACTTTTATTGCTGAATCATAAAAACCTCACATTAATTAGTCGCTCCTTAAAATTAAACTCAACTTATTTAATGCTAATTATATAAAATTAAAAACTTAGCGAATTATAATGTCCTAAATTACAAAGATTATTGTAACTTCCATGCAAAACCTTGCAGACTAAGATCGGAAAATTGTCAAATCAAAATCAGATGATCTTTACAAACTCTGCAAAACAGAAAAAACTGCTCTTAACGGATTTTGATAGAAAAACAGCGAAAGGCGTAGCAAAAAAACCCTCTCACTGTTTGAACCTTTTTTATAAAAGGCGAGCCTTTGAGAAGATAGCAAAGCCGTCAGCATAGCTTCTCATCAATAGCACTTACAAATTTGATTTTGGGATTTTTTATATCAAGACAAAAGAGCATAAAGAAAAGCCTTTACACGAAGGACATTCCCCATGCGCACAGCCTTGCTGCAGACGCTCACTATTATGCCATTTTTTGGCAAAAAATGCACCCGGTATTTTCAATACCTACTACCAGCTACTCTTAAAAAACTCACTCTCTCCGGTAAACTGTGGTTCCTCACCGAATTTCTCCTCGACCATAACCAAAGTACTTTGCAAAAATCTCACACCTCACCCCCCTTTTATGAAGTGAAATATTTCATTTCACAAGATATATACCTCTCCTCTACCGCGGTTACCAATAGCACAGTAGCCTGTAAAACCATGCAACCCTTTATAGTCCGAATACTTTTTTAACCTTATCTGCATAATCAAGCTTTTCCCACGTAAACAGCTCTACCTCTTTCTCCAGCTTACCAAAATAAGGAGAATTAAAGGTTTTTTTAACTACAGCGGGAACTCTTCCCATGTGCCCATAAACAGCAGTCTCTTCATATATAGGGTTTCTCAGCTTTAGCCTTCTCTCAATAGCATATGGGCGCAGATCGAATATTTCAAGTATCCTTTCTCCAATCTCACTGTCACTAAGATTAACATTCACTTTGCCGTATGTATTAATGTATATACTAACAGGCCTGGACACCCCTATAGCATAAGATAGTTGTACCAGAATCTCATCTGCAACTCCGGCGGCTACAAGATTTTTTGCAATATGTCGTGCAGCATAGGCCGCAGAGCGATCTACCTTTGAAGGATCTTTCCCTGAAAAAGCGCCTCCTCCGTGAGCACCCCACCCTCCATAAGTGTCGACAATAATCTTGCGCCCTGTCAGCCCTGCATCCCCATGAGGACCACCAATTACGAACTTCCCTGTCGGGTTAACATGCAGTATGTAATTACTGTCAAAAATCTTTTTTACCCTTTCGGGCAGCCTGGCAATGGTGCGAGGTATCAGAATTTTTTTAACATCCTGCTTTATTTTATTCAGCATCTTTTCATCATTGTCATCAAAATCGTCATGCTGTGTTGAGACAACAATTGTATGTACCCGCAAGGGCTTATTATCATTATTATATTCAATAGTTACTTGCGACTTTGAATCAGGGCGCAAATAATTCATTTTATCACTATTCCTGCGAATATCTGCAAGCTCTGCAAGCAACAGGTGCGATAGCTCCAATGAGAGAGGCATATAATTATCAGTCTCCCGGCATGCATACCCAAACATCATCCCCTGGTCTCCCGCTCCCTGATCTTCCTTTTCCGCCCTTTCAACACCTCTGTTTATGTCCGACGACTGCTCGTGAATAGCAGTAATAACACCACATGACTTACCTTCAAACTGATATTCACTTTTATTATACCCAATACGCTCAACAACTTCGCGTGCCCGCTTTTGCACATCAATATAGGTCTTTGTCTTTACCTCTCCGGCAATCATAATCTGCCCTGTTGTAACCATAGTTTCAATTGCCGCTTTTGAATCAGGGTCGTAAGCTATAAATGCATCTAACAAGGCATCTGATATCTGATCGGCTATCTTGTCAGGATGTCCCTCTGAAACAGACTCTGAAGTAAATAAGTATCCCATAGTAATTTTATTTAAAATATACCCTTAAGGTTTTATTAACCTTATTCTTAATGTGAATTTCTATTTTCGATTGAAAAATGCAGGAAACACTGTTTTAGCATTTTTTTCAGTGGTTGCAATCAATCAAATCTGTCCACAGCAAGAACAACAAAATTAAAATAAAATATTATAAAAATGCAAAAGCACTCATAATCACCAACTCAAAGAGTGATTTTTTTAGCTTTTTGTTTCAACAAACTATTTTTTATGTTTTATAAATGAGAAAGTTTGGCTAGAGCTTCCAGAACTATATGGTCCTGACTCTTCACACTATCTGAATTTGTAAACCGCCTCTTGAAACCTTACCCCTGTCTGTTTGAGCTGCTTTCATTACTGTGGTGATATGAGCAGAATTACATCAGGCACTAAACAATCAGCACTTTATCCACGCAATAATAATTTGAAATAAAATACCTTATAGTCATACTTGTATTTGTTAAACATATTTGCAAGACCCCATATCCTCTGCCTACACACCAGGCTAGCTGATATAACTTGAAAATATACTCATAGAGATTATTTTGATCGAACCTGCACTACTCTTCCACTGAACACTGAGAGTTGTACAGTTCTGCACTTTTGGCTATTGGCTTTTAACTTCTTACTTTTGTTGATATGACAGCCAACAGGTAGAGCATTTAACCCGGGACAGTTTTTTATTAAACAATTTTTTTGATGTGAGATATGTTACTTGAGAAGGAGGAACCACAGTTTTATAAAAAGAAAAAGTCCATAAACTATAACGGACGGCTGATAAAGCTTGACAACCCTGTAGTTATGGGTATACTGAACGTTACTCCCGACTCATTTTATGAAGGAAGCAGATATGAAGGAGAAAAGGCTATTGTGAAGAGGGCGGGGGAGATACTGGAGGAGGGAGGGGATATTATTGACATTGGAGGTTATTCAAGTCGCCCCGGAGCGAAACATATAACTCAGGAAGAGGAATTGGCACGACTGATGCCGGCAGTGAAAGCCGTGAGAAAATGCTACCCCGATGCAGTAATATCCATTGATACGTTTCGCTCTAATCTGGTAGAAAGGGTGGTTGGAGAAACAGGTTCGTGCATTATCAATGACGTTTCAAGCGGGGAAATGGATACCCAAATGTTTGAAACAGTCGCGCGCCTAAATGTTCCCTACATTTTAATGCACATGAAAGGAACACCCGCGAACATGCAAAATAACCCTGCTTACAACAACGTTGTTTATGATATTATTATGTATTTTTCCAAAAAGGTTGATGAGTTAAGGCTAATGGGTGTCAATGATATAATTATTGACCCGGGGTTTGGATTTGGAAAAAGTACAGACCACAACTACGAATTGCTAAACAGCATTGACAATTTTAAAATATTTCAGTTGCCTGTTTTAGCAGGTATCTCAAGAAAGTCAATGATCTGGAAGCACCTGGGTCTAACTCCTGGTGAAAGCCTTAACGGCACGACAGTCGCCAATACACTTGCACTAATGGGAGGGGCAGATATTCTGAGGGTGCATGATGTAAAGGAGGCAGTTGAAACTATCAACATTGTAAAAAAATTGAAATCAATCTCTGCATGACAGAACTGTTTATTCGTATAGGGTTTCTTGATATTATTGATGTTGTACTCGTTGCATTTCTTCTATATGAGCTTTATCGCTTGATGAAAGGTACGGTTGCATTCAATATATCTATGGGTATCTTTATTGTTTATATTATATGGCTTGTTGTCAAAGCACTAAACATGCAGTTAGTGGGCACTATACTCGGACAACTATTTGGCGTGGGTGTTTTGGCATTAATAGTGGTTTTTCAACAAGAAATAAGGAAGTTCCTCATACTGCTAGGAACCCGATATAGCAGAGGTAAAGGGAACTTCTCAATTGAGAAGTTTTTCCCGAATCAAGTTGGAGCAACCAGCAAATCAAGTTTAAGAAATATCATTGATGCAGTCAGCTATATGGCAACAACTAAGACCGGTGCTCTTATTGTTATTGAACACGACGCAAGGCTGGAAGAGTACTCCGATACGGGAAAGGAAATTAATGCGGAAATCTCATCCGAACTGTTGAGAAGCATATTTTTTAAAAACTCTCCACTGCATGACGGAGCTGCTATAATATCGGGAAACAAAATTAAAGCGGTGCGCTGCATATTGCCCATAAGCTCCCGGCATATCCTGAACCCGGCCTGGGGACTACGCCACAGAGCTGCCATTGGAATGTCAGAAGAGACTGATGCATATGTTATTGTAGTTAGTGAAGAGACGGGAAATATATCAATGATTCATAAGGGAACTACTCATGAGAATATTACCGGCAGCGACCTATTTAAAATATTAGAAGCAGTCTATTCCCGGTAATTGCTCCATATAAGCTATCGTTAACATGTAGAATACCACATTAAACAGGATGAAAAAAACAATTTCTTTTTTGAATCTACTCTTATTTTATAATATAAGACCTTTACAAGGCGAAATACCTTGACTTAGGTTGAGGAAAAATTTGATAAAAAATTGCACCTCACTGACGTGAATGAGAACTTTAAACAGGATTTTAACAAAATATTAACAAACAGATAACTTTACAAAAGTCTCAATATAAATGATATAACCTATGTCACTTTCTAACATACTCAACTTCGACCTTTACCATTCAGGGGATTTTAGTATAACGCCTTTAAAGCTCTTTATACTATTGCTACTTATTGTAGTGTCTTTCTTTCTGGACCGTATTGGTGTTCACTGGGCAAATCGTATTTCAGGCGCGGGAGGAGTATTGGTAAAATATCAGCGCAACCTTATCAGAGGTGCTAGAGTAATCTTCTTTTTTATAGTTGTGGTCTTTGCTCTGAAAATAGTGGGAGTAAATAGCACCAAACTACTCTCTTACAGCATACTAAATACAGGAAAGATTGAGGTCTTATTCCTCCACATACTGGTTGCTTTTGGTATAATATTTTTCACTCGTATTGTTGTTAGTTTGATTAAGTTCTACTTTAACAAGCAGACAGAGTTGTCGAAGATAGGCAGAGGACGAAGCCATTCGATAACTCTGATAGCCCAGTATTGTATATGGTTTGTTGCAATCATATTTATTTTTAGTATTGTCGGGGCAGACTTGACTTTCTTTATAGCCTCTTCTGCCGCCTTGCTGGTTGCTTTGGGATTTGGATTACAGAATCTATTTAATGATTTTATATCGGGCATTATTATTCTCTTCGATCGCTCGTTACAGGTAGATGACATTGTTGAGCTTAATGATGGCTTTATTGGCAAAGTTGTTGAAATTAATTTGAGAGTTTCAAAGATATTGACACGTGACAATGAAATTATCATTGTCCCCAATTCAATGTTTACTAAGGATCTGCTTACCAACTGGAGTCACAATGAAGAGAATACCCGGTTCCACGTAAGTGTCAGTGTGGCATATGGTTCTGATGTCAGACTTGTAGAGAAAATACTTATTGCGACTGCAACAGACCACCCCGCTATAATAGATGACCCTACACCGTTTGTAAGATTTGGTGATTTTGGTGAGTCATCCCTCGACTTTCGTATGTATTTCTGGACAGCAGACAGCTTTACCGTGGAAAATATTAAAAGTGATCTGAGATTTGAAATAGACGCAAGATTCCGAGCAGAGAATATAGTGATACCTTTTCCGCAAAGGGATCTGCACCTACAGAAATCATCAATTTAGCGTGAAAAAGTGATAATTACCACATGCGAGGCTTATCTATATTATGAAGGCCTTTGTATGTGTATTACATAAAAAAGGGGCTAGATCATAAGCCCCTTTTTTTATTCTTGGTCTACAAAGCCTTATAGTTGCGGACCTGCTGCAACAAGAGCTTTTCCCTCTTCGTTGTCAGTGTACTTTTCAAAATTTTTGATAAAGCGCCCTCCAAGATCCTTCGCCTTTTTGTCCCACTCCGACACATCTGCATAGGTATCGCGAGGGTCAAGTATCCCCGAGTCAACACCTGGCAAAGAGGTAGGTACATCAAGATTAAATACAGGAATTTTCTTGAACTCCGCTTTTTCTATTGATCCGTCAAGAATAGCATCTATTATACCGCGCGTATCCTTAATAGATATACGTGTACCTGTTCCATTCCATCCCGTGTTTACAAGATAAGCTTCCGCCCCGTGCTCTTCCATTTTCTTAACCAGCTCCTTTCCATATTTTGTTGGATGAAGGGTTAGGAAAGCGGCACCAAAGCACGCAGAGAAAGTTGGCTGTGGAGAAGTAACACCACGCTCAGTCCCGGCCAACTTAGCAGTAAATCCTGATAGAAAATGATACTTGGTCTGTTCCGGGCTCAACTTAGATACCGGAGGCAGTACGCCAAAGGCATCAGCCGACAGAAAAATAACTTTGTTAGCGTGCCCCGCCTTGGACACAGGCTTTACAATATTTTCAATATGGTGTATCGGATAAGAGACACGAGTGTTCTCAGTAGTTGAAGCGTCATCAAAATCTATTTTACCATTAGCATCCACAGTAACGTTCTCAAGAAGAGCATCACGCTTTATAGCTTTGTAGATATCTGGCTCAGACTCTTTATCCAGCTTGATCGTTTTTGCATAGCAACCACCCTCAAAATTAAAAATACCATCATCATCCCATCCGTGCTCATCATCGCCAATAAGCTCACGCTTAGGATCTGTAGAGAGGGTTGTTTTACCGGTACCTGAAAGCCCAAAAAAGATAGCAACCTCTCCATTTTTGCCCTTGTTTGCAGAGCAGTGCATAGAGGCCATCCCGTTTAGAGGTAGATAATAGTTCATCATAGCAAACATCCCTTTTTTCATCTCACCGCCATACCATGTACCCCCAATAATCTGCATCTTCTCCGTAAGGTTAAACACTGTAAACACACTAGAGTTTAATCCTTGCTCTTCCCACTTATCATTTGATGTCTTAGAACCATTCATTACTACGAAATCAGGCTCCCCATAAGACTCAAGTTCCTTATCTGTAGGGCGCAGGAACATGTTGGTGACAAAGTGAGCCTGCCATGCAACCTCCATAATAAAGCGAACTTTCAAGCGTGAGTCTTTGTTAGCTCCCAAAAAAGTATCAACGACAAAAAGCCTCTTCCCAGAAAGCTGCTTTGTTACAAGCTTTTTAAGATCTTTCCAAACTTCAGGAGTGGTTGGCTTGTTATCATTTGGTGACTCCGGGGATGTCCACCAGATAGAATCTTTACTTACCGCATCTTTAACAATAAACTTGTCTTTGGGTGAGCGCCCGGTAAACTCTCCAGTCATAACATTGACAGCGCCAAGCTCTGTTTGCTGTCCACGCTCAAAACCTTTCAACTCGGGACTCATCTCCTCTTCAAAAAGCTGTTGATAAGATGGATTGTAAACAATTTTATCGACCCCGGTAATACCGTACTTTGTTAAATCTAAACTTTTCATAAAACGAGACTTTTATAAAATAAATTTGTATGTGTATTATTAAATTTTATCAACAGACAAAGGTAATGAATAAATTAAAAACAATATGCTACAGAACATGCGCTAAGAACTGCTAGCACGGATATAGCAGATGATTTTTTGCTATATACCACAAACATGGCAGGCTATAAGGGTAATAACCAGGCATTAAGTAGCAGGTTTTTGATAGGTATAAAGCAGCGTTAAAAAAATATTAAACTTCACACCAGGTGTGAGCAAGCCATATTTTATCAATATTATAGCTCTGCTTTCAAAAATTAAGCTCAAGCCACTATATGATAAATTAACCCTATAGAAAACGATTGTATTCTAACCCGAAAAAATCTGATAAAGACACCACAGCTTACTGATAAGCAAATAGTTATTTAAAAAAAATATGGCAAACCAAAAGTATCTATAAAAGACACCAAACAAGAAAGTTTTTATGCTCCTTAGAAAAATTCTAAAAACAAACCTTCTTTATCTAGATTGTTGTGTTTGTACTTCGCAGAGTATGCTTATATTTTTTACTATTTTCCATAGCCCTCTTTTCTTCTCTTTGGTGGTTCTTCTTCATCTACATTCACACTCTTTGGGTGCAGAACATATGCTGATTTACCTCCAAAAAACAATCGCTTATCCTTCTGTATGCTTTGATAAGCCTCATCTCTGAAAATTTAAAATAACACTTTATACTGTTGCGATTTTAAAACTTTAATATCTTCTACTCTGCCATAATTTCATGTTGCATAACTAGTTTAATTACACTTACGACCTTGGGTGATGACGGTTAACTGTATCTTTCAGATAATCTTTATTAAGATGTGTGTAAATTTCAGTGGTAAGTATCGACTCATGCCCAAGCATTTTCTGTACAACCCTCAAATCTGCACCACCCTCAATAAGCTGTGAAGCAAAAGAGTGCCTGAAAGTATGAGGGCTGACATTTTTTCTCAGGTTAGCTCTCACTGCCAAGTTTTTTATAATAGTGAGAATCATTACTCTGCTAAGCTTCTGCCCTCTTCTGCTGAGAAAAAGAATATCTTCACATCCATCATCTATGTCAAGTTTTCCTCTTTCCTGCCTCATATACCTGTTAACCTCCTTCACCGCTTTCTTACTTATTGGCACTATCCGCTCTTTGTCAGCTTTACCCAAAATTTTGACAAATCCACGCTTAAAGTGCAAGCTTGTTAGTTTTAGGTCAATTAGCTCTGAGACTCTCAGTCCACAGCTATAAAGCACTTCCACTATTGCCTTATTACGCTGACCTTCAGACTTTGTGAGATCTACCGCATTTAGCAACCGCTCTATTTCATCCTTACTCAGCACCTCAGGTAGTTTTCGACCAACCGGAGGAGCCTCCAAGAGAGAGGTGGGGTCACTATCAACAATACCCTCTATTAGTAAATACTTGTAAAAAGATTTTACCCCGGATATTGTACGTGCCTGTGATCTAGGGCTAACGCCATGCTCACTAAGCCACTTTGTAAATCCTTTTAAATGTCCTACTTTCACTCCTTCTGGTGGAACAATAGTGTCAGTCGCTTTTTCTCCCAAAAATGCTATCAGTTTGTTGATATCATTCATGTACGCTTTTACCGAGTTTTTAGATAAGGATTTCTCCAATATCAAAAACGATTCATAACATTCTTTGTTTTTGGTCCAGTCCATCGCATTTTTTTTAGTTTTTAATTTTTAGTAATAATTTTAATTAGCTTTGGCCAAAGACAAAAAGTTTTAATTTAGTGAAGTAAAATACTTTAAGTCTATTCTGCTTTAGTCATAGGTTACGTCTTTCTATATCAGACTGCAGCCATGTTAATAATTTAGTAAAAATAGCAAACTTTTATTTAGAATGAAACATATTGATCGTAAAATAATATAAAACCACTCATTAATAATAGTTATTCTGCTATTAGCATGATACTACCTGGTGATTGAATAATTAATTTATGCCAAATGAAAATTGTTGTAATAAACGGAGTCAACCTTAATCTTCTCGGTATAAGAGATAAAGAAACTTATGGCAAGTTGCCATTTGATAGCTACTACGCGAAACTGATAAAGATATTTCCTAATATTGAGTTGTCCTATTTTCAATCCAATGTAGAAGGGGAAATTATTAATAAACTTCATGATGTCGGATTTTCTGTAGATGGAGTTGTCTTGAATGCCGGAGCGTATACCCATACATCCATTGCCATACGCGATGCTATTTCTTCAATTAGCAGTCCGGTTGTAGAGGTTCACATGTCCAATATCTTAACACGTGAAAGTTTTCGCCACGAGTCTGTTATAGGGCCTGTGTGCAAAGGTAGCATAATGGGTTTTGGCATGGATTCGTACCGGCTAGGGATTGAGAGCTTTATTAAAATGCGGAAATAACATGCAAGCAGGTAATTATATAAAAAGTAAAAAAAAATTAAGTTGCATATGAAAAGGAAGAAACATACAAAGGTTGTCGCCACTATATCTGACAAAAAGTGTGACCTGGACTTTATTCGCACCCTGTACAATGCAGGGATGAATGTTGTAAGAATAAACACTGCACACCAAACGCCTGATACCGCGAAAATGGTTGTCGATAATGTAAGGAAAATATCGGACTCTATCGCAATCTTAATAGACACCAAAGGCCCAGAGGTGAGAATTGAAGGAGTAGATACTCCCATGAAGGTAAAAAAGGGGGATACTGCTCTTGTAAAAGGGGGAGAGGGGAAGTCAGAGCAAGGGCTTATTCATGTTGATTATGATGGTTTTTCAAAGAACATAGAAGTTGGCGACTCCATACTTATAGATGATGGTGAGCTGGAACTGAAGGTAACAGGAAAAAGGGATAACAACACTGTGGAGACAGTTATTGGCAACGACGGAGAGATAAGGAACAAGAAAAGTGTCAATGTGCCAGGTGTATATATGGCACTGCCTGCAATTACTGAGAAAGATAAACTTTTCATCGAATGGGCAGTGGATAACGATATTGATTTTATTGCCCACTCATTTGTGAGAGATAAAGAAGATGTGCTAGCAGTTCAAAAAATACTTAATGACAAAGGAGGCAATATTAAAATTATTGCGAAGATTGAGAGTCCTGACGGTGTCAACAATATAGACAGCATATTAAACCACGCCTACGGAATAATGGTCGCAAGAGGAGATCTAGGTATTGAAATACCATCCGAAAAGATTCCCGGCATACAGAGATTGCTGGTGAGAAAGTGTGTGGAAAGAAAGAAGCCTGTTATTATAGCCACTCAAATGTTGCATAGCATGATTAATAATCCCAGGCCAACACGCGCCGAGGTTAGTGATGTTGCCAATGCTATCTTTTATCGCACTGACGCAATAATGCTTTCGGGAGAAACGGCTTATGGCGATTACTCTGTTGAGGCTATGAATGTGATGACCAATATTGCGCTGGAAGTTGAATCGTCAAAAGATCATCGTAATGATTTGCCGGTGCTGCGTGGTAGTAAAGATACAACTGCAATATTAGCAGAGGCTGCTGTGTCTGCTGCAAAAGAGCTTAATGCAAAAGCTATTGTTACCGATACTCTTACAGGAAGAACCGCCCGCTACTTATCGGCTTTTAGAAGCGACAAGCCCGTTTATGCCAAGTGTCATAGTGGAAGAGTAAAGAGAGAGCTCGCCTTGTCGTACGGAGTATATTCCGATGAGATGGAGGTTAAAGAGAACAAAGATAAGCTTATAAGGCATGCGCTAAGTGACCTTGTTAAAAGCAAATGCTTATATAAGTCCGATCAAGTGGTTTATGTAGGGGGCGGATTTGGAGTGGGTGGAGGTACTACATTTATGGAAATTGCCGATGTAGGCAGAATGACAACTATGAATAAAACCGGGCAATTGGGTGGTGAATAAATGAAAGTTTTGATATAAATAAATGTTACTGTTTTGCAAAAATCTCAAAGCAAGCGGGAGTGATAACCTTACGACTCTTTTGCAGTGCGGGGGAAAAGGAGCACTATCTCATAAACTGTGTAAATAGAAAATGCCGAGGGTTGCAACCCTCGGCATTTTTTTGTTTAATTTTAAAACTTTAGACAGTAATGAAAAAAGAAGATTTATTAAATGATGATTTCCTTGAACAATTTAATTCAGGGGAAGAGCTCAATGGTTTTTACAAGAGCTCCAAAAACGAGGCATTGAAAAGATGCTTGAAGGAGAACTCGATGGTCATTTAGGCTATGATAAGAATCAAAAATCGGATAATCAGAATGCCCGCAATGGCTATTCAAGAAGAGAGTCCGAACCACTCTGGGAGAATCCAACATTCAGGTTCCCCGAGACCGTGATCTTCGTTTAATCCGATGATTGTACCCAAAGGAGGGAACATGGTCGATGGCTTAGAGAATATCATTGTTTCGTTTTATGCTAAAGGAATGAGTAATAGCGATATTGAAGAGCAAATTCGGGAGCTATACGGTTTTGAAGTTTCCACATCCACCATATCAAGGATTACCGATTCAGTCACCAACGACATTGTAGCGTGGCAGAACCGACCTCTGGAAACTGTATACCTAATTGTTTGGATGGATGGCATTGTATTTAAAGTGCGGGAGAACTCTAAGGTCGTCAACAAAACCGTTTACATTGCCGTAGGACTTCGCAGAGATGGGAAAAAAGAGGTTCTTGGCTTATGGTTGGGCAAGAGTGAGTCCGCTGCCTTTTGGATGAACGTACTTACCGATATGAAAGCTCGTGGAGTTAACGATATCCTGATTACGGCAATAGATAACTTGAATGGTTTTACAGATACTATCCGAACTGTTTTCCCTGAATCTAAAACACAAATATGTGTTGTTCATCAAATCCGTAACGCAAGCAGATACGTGGTTTGGAAAGATAAAAAGGCATTTACAAAAGATATGAAGCAAATCTATAATGCCCCTACAAAAGAGGCTGCAAAAGCAGCTTTAGAAGATTTTGCATCAGCTTGGGAGGATAAATACTCTTACGCAATTAAAAGCTGGCGAGACAACTGGGAAGACCTAACAGTATTCTTTGAGTTTCCGCTGGAAATCAGAAAGATAATTTATACAACCAACCTGATTGAGAATCTCAACGGAAAAATCAGAAAATACACAAAAAACAAACTTTCATTCCCGTCAGACCAGGCTGTAATGAAATCTGTATTTTTGGCAACCAGAGAAGCAACTAAAAAATGGTCAATGCCAATCAGAAACTGGGGCATTGTCTTGAATCAGTTCTTAGTTATATTTGAAAAAAGGGTCCAGCTATAAATAGCCAAACCCTCGGCATTTTTTTAGTTTACACACTTTGTGAAACAGTGTCGGAAAAGGATATTAACACGGCCCCCTAACGCATATCTATAACTTCAACACCCGGATAGTCTTCAGGTTCAAACCTGAAGTATGAGTCCGAAAGGTTAGTATCGGTTTTCATAGATTTTACCTCTATAGAATAGATGTTGCCACCCTTACCAAATGTCTGCGCCTTTATAATCATATAATTATCTTTGCCAATAAACAGACGCATTTTTGAGAAGTCCTTATCATCATTTTCTGGAAAAATATCAATGATATACGCCTTCTCCCCATTTATTAATTTTTCATCTACATATTTATAGTTAAACCCCTCTTTATATGCTGTAAATATGTTTGCAGGATTTAGAAAGCCATCGTCATCAGCATCTACTTCCGTAATACTTACCTCTTCCGCTTCACTCATATAATTCCATGCAGTTACCCCGTTGGAGAAAATCTCCATCCCCAGTATAGGCATGTTCAACCTGTATAGCTCCCCTTTAATTGCCACTGTCCCTTTATTAGAATCACTTACCCCTCCCCCGGCGCTTTTCAGTTCAAAATCAAACTCTACCTGAATTGTCGAATACTCCTTTATCCTTTTATGCAGTTCGTTAAGAATTCTTTCTGCCTTTTGATCCTTTTGCCCAAAGGCCCACATTGCGAATATTAAAGACAAGATTAGCAGCACATATTTTTTCATCTGTGTATATTTTAATTTTCAATAATCCCTCATCGTGCAAAATGATCACCACTTGAACCCTTTACAAAACCCATCTTTTTATTAGCGCCTTCGTAAAGGCTCTCTTCGAGCTCTCATTTTGCTAAAAGCTTTCATTCAATAACCCAGATAGCTATTTAAAAAAGCTTTGTAAATGCTAACAGGACCATTTTATACACTATTAAGCATCTTCTCCAAAGAGTACTCATCCTGTATCAATACCTGTCGCGCTTTACTTCCATCACTGGGCCCTACAATACCTGCCACCTCCAACTGATCCATTATTCTACCTGCCCGATTATATCCTATAGATAACTTACGCTGTATCGCGGAGGTTGAACCTGTTTGGTTAAGAACGACCAGCCTGGCCGCCTCTTCAAAAAAGCCGTCCTTGTCTTGCAAATCGGCCACAGTATCCCCATTACCGTTTTCACCATGAAATTCAGGCAACATAAATGCAGTGGGATACCCGGGCTGTTCGCTGATGTAACGAGCAATGGCTTCAACTTCCGGAGTATCGACAAAGGCACATTGTACCCTCGTCAGACTGCTGCCTGTAGAGACAAGCATATCTCCCTTTCCTATCAGTTGGTTTGCACCGGGAGTATCCAGTATTGTCCTTGAGTCGATCATTGATGCCACTCTAAACGCTATCCTGGCAGGGAAGTTGGCTTTTATCACCCCCGTGATGATATTGGTTGAGGGGCGCTGTGTCGCAATTACCATGTGAATACCTACTGCACGTGCAAGCTGGGCAATTCTGGCTATTGGCAGCTCTATCTCTTTGCCGGCAGTCATTATCAGATCTGCAAACTCATCAACAACAACAACAATATACGGCAGGTACATATGTCCGTTTTCAGGATTGAGTTTTCTTGAAATAAATTTTTGATTATACTCCTTTATGTTTCTTGCGTGAGCTTTTTTGAGAAGATCATACCTCATGTCCATCTCAACATTTACCGAGTTTAATGCATTTTTAACCTTTTGTACATCAGTGATAATTGCATCATCTTCGTCAGGCATCTTTGCAAGAAAGTGCTTTTCAATTATTGAATAAAGGTTGAGTTCAACCTTTTTAGGATCGACAAAAACAAACTTTAGTTGAGAAGGGTGCTTTTTATAAAGCAGTGATGTTATTATTGCATTCAACCCCACCGACTTACCCTGTCCTGTAGCACCAGCAACAAGAATATGGGGCATCTTTGCAAGGTTTACGGTAAACGTTTCGTTAGATATTGTTTTGCCAAGCGCCAGCGGCAATTCATATTCCGATTCCTGGAACACTTTAGATGCGATAATTGAGCGCATGGAGACCACTTCAGGTTTTCTGTTTGGAACCTCAATACCCACTGTTCCTTTCCCAGGAATAGGAGCAATAATTCTTATGCCGAGGGCTGAGAGGCTAAGGGCTATGTCATCCTCAAGATTCTTTATTTTTGATATTCTTACACCCGGTGCCGGAACTATCTCATACAGCGTTATTGTGGGACCAGTAGTTGCCTTTATTTTTATAATTTCAATGCTATAGTCTTTAAGAGTCTGAACAATTCTATTTTTATTGGCAATAAGCTCTTCATTCGACACCTGTGGATTGCCTGTCGAATACTCCTCCATTAAATCAAGCGTAGGGAACTTATACCTGGACAGATCTAATGTAGGGTCATACTCCTCCTGCTCCTTATTCTTTACCTCCTCAAACGACTCCTCCTCTTTTCTTTGAGCTACTTCAAGTTCAAGCCCAGAAGCTTTACCTTCTTTAACCTCTGCTTTAGACTCTGTCCCCCGGTTATCGGCCCGGCTAAGCGCTACATCCTCTTCCCCTTTTTTCATGCCAGATGCAAAAACAAGCTCTACCGAATCGTCAACGGATACTTTCGCATATGCTTTATCTTCCACATCCACAACGGGGGCCGCAGACTCACCAGGTATTTCACTGTCAGATAAAAATCCCCCCCACTTTTTTACCAGTTTAGTTTTTTTATCTGCCCAACTTTTAAGTTTTGCCCAGAAACTATCAAAAGCTATGGTAATGCACAGAAGTATGCCGGAAATGAGAACAAAGAAAGTGCCTACCTTTCCAATCATTGAATTTAACCAGCTGCTTATCACTAGCCCATACGCCCCACCGGGAAGCAGAAATGTATTTTTGGGAGCAAAAATATAGCCGAGTATTACAGAGGCCCAGACAATGGCAAATACTCCATATCCAAAACTCTTTCTAAGCGAAACCTTTGCAGTATCAGACAAGCGTAACGCTAGCACTAAAAGAAGATAAACAATACCAAAGGCAGGAATCCCAAACCCATCGTTTATAAGCTTATTTGAAATTCTTGCCCCCATTTTCCCTCCCAGATTACTGATATTAGTATCTGAACCCGACACCTGCTCTTGCACTAAATATTGTAAACTGTTGTAATCGGTTTTACCATGGAGTAAAAACGAGAAGAGTATTAAAACAAGGTAAACAGAGAAAAAAAATAATATTATTGATACTCCACCTCTTATCTTCCTCACACTACTTTTCGATTTATACATTGCAGGTTTTCTCATTTTATTTACGGGCTTGCTTTTTGTTGTCATGCTACTAAGTAACTTTATTAAAAGCGGGCTGTTCAGTCCTAATTAGATTATACAGGCAAATTTAGTCAAAATTTTGACGCCTGCAGATAATAATAAGAGATGAGACATTTGCAAGACAAAATATATTGGCTCAGACGGAGGAAAAATAGTAGTTGACTAATGTAAATGAGGGTTTAGCGAAAACATTAAAAAGATGAGTTTTGCAAAGGCCTATCAGAGATAGTTATATCCGGAGTTAAACAAGCTCACTATAAGCACATTACCAATAGCTGTACTACAACAATCACAAATACCATTGCTGCCGGATAAACCGTTGCGTAAGCCACTGCTGGAGCGTTGGTGTGGCTCATCGAGTCAACTGTAGCCAATCCCGGTGTACTGGTCATACTGCCGGTAATTGCACCAAGCAATGTGAGAATATCCATCTTTAAAATATACTTGGAATAAGCAGCTACAGCAAGCATAGGAAGTACAGTAATTGCCAATCCTGCAAAGAATAGTATCGCTCCGTGCTCCATAAAAGTATCTGCTATATATAACCCGGCATTTGTTCCTACCGATGATAAAAAGAGTAATAATCCCAGTTGGCGTAACAAGTTATTGGCTGCTCCGGTCATTGTCCACAAAATAGGGCCAGTTTTACCAATCCTGCCAAGTATAAGCGAAGCCAACAGCACGCCACCAGACAGCCCAAGACTTAACGAAAATGAGCCCAGAGAGAGTTTTATATTTCCAAGCAGTACACCTGTAACAATGCCTAATGAGATTGGCAGAAAATCTGTGTCAGAAAGGCGCTTGTCATCATTCCCAAAGAGATGTACCACATGCTTCATATTTTCCTTAGCACATGCAAGTATTAGCTTATCTCCGAATTTTAGTCTCGACTGAGGTGTTGGAGAGAGATCTATACCCGCCCTACGAATACGTGTTATATTTGCACCATAAGTACTATGAAGATTTAGCTCTCCAAGTGTCATGTTCACAACGGCAGAGTTGGATACCAGCACTGAGCGTACATCAAACTGATGGCTCCGGGGTATTCTCCTGTTCGTTTTAGAACCTATTAGGATTTCAACACGCTTAAGCGCACCTTTTGTGCCTACCGCTTTTATTATATCGCCTTTATACAAAATGGTTTCCGGCGCCGGGGAAAAGGCATTCCCATTATGCATAACCCTCGAAATAACAGCACTGGTCATATGCCGAATTCGAAGCTCAGCTATGCTTTTACCAACTACGCTATCATTCTCTACTACAAATATGCTCCATACTATCTCAGGATGCTGTGACTTGATACTGCTTTCATGTGCCTTTTCTGCTTCATAAATATCCAGCCGCAATATTTTGGGGAGAAATTTTATGATAATAATAACACTTATAACCCCCAGTGGATAAACAACCCCATATCCTATAGATGCCACAGGAGAGTCGGTAACATCAATAGCCGCCGCAAGTCCGGGAGTACTGGTAAGAGCACCTGTAAACAGCCCCACTGCGATCTCCTTTTCAATACCGAACAGATAAGAAACACTCCACGTTATAAGCCCCGCCAGCACAGTAAGTATAAGTGCTAAGCCAATAAGGTTCTTACCTTTTTCGCGGAATGCACCAAAAAATCCCGGACCGGCCTGTAGTCCTACAGTAAATAAGAAAAGTATTAAGCCAATCGTCTCAAAGTCTTTTGGAATAACCACACCGTAGTGTCCAAAAACAAGAGCAACAAAGATAACTGCAGAGATATCAAGCGATACTCCCAGAATCCTGAACCGCCCAAGAAAAAACCCAAGTGTTATAATTAAAAACAGGGCAAAATAGTTTGAAGACAGTAAATCCATTACAAGTAGTTTTCAAAGTATTATAAGGCAAAGGTATAAAGTAAGAATGAGCAATCAGTAAGTGTAGGAGTTGTCTATCCAAGCTGCAAGTAAGCCCGGGCCATATCTTCTTAATCAATACTCTTCTTGCCTATTCTGCTCTTTTTTTAAGCATATAGACAAAGTCTTCGCTATTAAAATGCTTACTTCAAATTGGCAAGAGCTTTACCTATCCTTTCTGCCGCCTTTGTTAACTCCGCTTCTGATGCTGCATACGAAAGGCGAATGCAGTCAGAGCAGCCAAAGCTGGTTCCGGAAACTGTTCCCACATATGCTTCATTAAGCAGGTACATGCTCATGTCATCAGCGTTTTTAATCACAGTATCCTTATATTTCTTCCCAAAGTAGTAGGTAACGTCGGGGAACAGGTAAAAAGCACCATCAGGGTTACTGAGCTTTAACCCCGGTATTTTCGACATAAGGGCAGTTATCAGCTCTTTTCTCTCCAAAAACTTAGCTACCATGCTCCGCACCTCTTCTCCATTGGAATTTACAGCAACAGCGGAGGCGATCTGCGCCACAGAGTTAGGACCTGAAGTGTACTGCCCCTGAAGCTTGTTACACGCTTTTACAATCCAGGAGGCGGCAGCAATATACCCGATCCTATACCCGGTCATGGCATACGCTTTAGACACTCCATTTACAACTACAACCCTATCGTGTATGTTGTCAAAGCTTGCAATAGACTCATGCTTCCCATTGTATACAATATACTCATAAATTTCATCAGAAATAGTGATGATATTCGGGTGTTTCGCTAAAATATCGGCAAACGCTCTCAGCTCTTCCCTGGTATAAAGCTTTCCGGTAGGATTACTGGGGCTACTAAATAGGAGTGCGCGTGTCTTGGGTGTAATTGCCGCTTCAAGCTGCTCAGGAGTTATTTTAAAATCATTACCCACACCAGCTTCTATTACCACATTCCTGCCTCCAGACAGCTTTACCAACTCAACATAAGTTACCCAGTAGGGGGAAGGGACAATTACCTCATCACCATCATCAACAACAACCTGCAGGACGTTAGCAAGCGCATGTTTTGCTCCGTTTGATACCGATATTTGATCAATAGTGTAATCAAGCCCGTTATCTCTTTTCAGCTTTTTCACAATAGCTTCACGCAAAACCGGGTACCCCGATACCGGTGAGTAGCGGGAATAGTTATTATCAATAGCACTTTTTGCCGCCTCTTTTATAAAATCAGGAGTGTTAAAATCGGGCTCTCCCACAGTCAAGTTTATCACATCTACACCCTGTTCTTTTAACTCACGGCTTTTTTGAGCCATTGCCAATGTTGCCGAAGGAGACAGCCTATCAACACGATTAGATATTTTTATCATAATATTTTTGCTTCAAATATTTTTTTAAGTAGATAAAGTTCCATTCACCATACTCAAAATAGTGAAAAATAATTTTCAAATTTCCTTAATTATTATCAATATTTCCGCAGAAAAACCGAAAAAAATATTTTTTGTTCGTAAATTTCGCATCTCTCCCAGCGTAGTGGCTGACTGGTACTACAGGAGTAGAAACAGATAAACGCTTTAAGGATATGACAAGCAATTCTAATACATTTATAGAAATATTGAAAATAACACTGCCGGCACTGGTGGTTTTTCTTACAGCATATTTCTTCTTCAAAGATATGATAGAAAATCTACAACGGCAAAGAGAGTTTGAATTTCGTGTACAGAGCCAGGGAAAATTATCCCCCATACGCTTACAGGCGTATGAACGGCTAACCCTGCTACTTGAAAGAATCTCACCCCAGTCGCTGCTAAGCCGCTTATCGCCACAGAATAAAACTCCAGAAGAGTATCATAGTGAGCTTTTGCACGATATCAGACAAGAGTATGAGCACAATTTGTCTCAACAGATATATGTATCTCCGATAGCATGGGAAGCGTTAAAGGTGGCAAAGGAGTCTCTGGTAAGGATTATCAACATAGCAGCAGAAAACCTCGATAGTAACGCTACAGGAGTAGACCTTAATAAAAAAGTGATAGAGCTGTATATAGAGCAGAAAGACCAACCTGTAAGTGTCGCTTTAAACGAATTAAAAAAGGAGGTGCGTAAGCTCTTTTAATAACGCAACAATAGTGTGCAGGTAGTGACCTGAGCCTTGGGGAAGGTTCACCTTTCTACCCCTTTTTCGTCAAAAAGGCCCATTCTGTATTTTACTTATGCCAGGGGATTGCTGATTGCCATCAAATTTTTTCTCGATATAAACCAAGATATTCCGCCATGCAAATACCTCATTTTTCTATTTTTGTTACATAAAAATCCAAATTGAAACAGATGGGGAACAGGTATCCGTGGAGACATAATAAAAGATACAACGATTTTTCCACTTTTTTTAGAGATAAGTTTAGCGAAAGAGTGCAAAAGCTTTCTATTGATGCCGGGTTCACCTGTCCAAATCGCGATGGAAGTAAAGGAATAGGAGGCTGCACATACTGCAATAATACCGCCTTTAAACCTGCATACTGTAAAGCAGAGAGTAGTATTACTACACAGATAAAGCAGGGAGTAGACTTTTTTTCAAAAAGATATAATGCCAGATGCTTTCTTGCATATTTTCAGTCTTATTCCGGGACGTATGCTCCACTGAAAACTTTAAAAAAGCTATACACCGAAGCGCTTAGCTATCCGGGAGTGAGAGGCCTGGTTATCGCCACGCGCCCAGACTGCCTTAATGCCGAAGTTTTGGATTACCTGAAACATCTCTCCGGGAAATACTATATTATGGTAGAGATTGGTGTTGAATCCATTAAAAATGAGACTCTTTCAAGACTAAACAGGAGACATACCTGGGAAGAGTCGGTGAGCGCAATTGAGAAATGCTCAAAACTTGGCATACACAACTGTGTCCATGTGATACTTGGCCTACCCGGCGAAACCAATAGTGATATAATGGAGCAGTCTACGACTATCTCCCGACTCCCCATAGAAAATATAAAGCTCCATCAACTACAGATACATAAAGGCACTGCTATGGCTGAGCAGTATACAAAAGCCCCTGAAGACTTCATCCTTTTTTCGGAAAAAGAGTATATAGATATTGTGATTGGCTATCTCGAAAGGCTGAATCCTGAAATTGTTGTAGAACGATTTGTAAGTTCCACATCTCCTGAAATGTTACTTGCTCCAAAGTGGGGGTTAAAAAATTTTGAATTCTCTGCTAAAGTTGAAAAACAGATGGAAAAGATAGATACATGGCAGGGACGCCTGGCACAGCCCCGTTAATGTTTGAAACGGAGAGGTCAGTCAACTCTTACTTTCACTGTTTTTTCTTTCTCTTTTTTACTACTTGCCCATCTCACTATAAATATGCCTTCAGGAAGGCGGACTGAATAGGTAGGCGTACCATTTAAATCTGTGCTGAAAACCTTATATCCGGCAATATTGAATACTGTAAATTTGCCATAAAGCAGACCTTCCGAAATAATACAAACCTCCCCGTCCGATCCAAATATATTAGTGTCACTCTCGCTCATATTATCAGGAGTAACAGGAGCCTCCGGGGTATTTATACTATCGCTATTTCCCGCTCCATTTTCATCGTTTATCATCTTGAAATGAAGAGAGAAACGCCCTTTTGTAAACTCTTGCTTCAGTATCACTTCGATACTGCTTTGCTCTTTTAAGTCTATCTCTTCCCCCCTTTCCGCATCCTGGAGGGTTACATTGACCCGCTTATTAAAGTTGTCAGATATAACAGGCTGTATGGATGCCTCTTCGTATAAAAGCATATCTATACTTACGGGTATTAGTTCAGGATAATCTTTGAGTTGTAGTACTGCAACTCTCTCCTGCTCCACCTCAAAATATATTTGAGGTACTCCGATATCATGATGTAACATTTTTCTTGAGTCCTCCATCTGATCAAAGTGATTGCTATTCTTCTCCCCAAACTTTACCGTCACAATATCTGAACCATTTACCCCTGATATCTTCAGTTGGATAAACTCTCCAGGCATATCATCCGATTTTAGAAAGGTATCTCTTGAATTAGCAGTGGTGGCAATATCAAGGGTGATATTTGCAGCATAAGTTGACTCAATAAAAAATCCCTGCATTGAAGGGATATAAGCATCTTTATTGCCACCGTTAATCTTCCCTTTACTATCAATGGTTATATATGTCTTATTACTAGGATCAAACATATAAGCCGATTTTGTAGTGCCATCCATAGCTTGCATACTCCATTTAACAGGTGCCATATACGGGTTGCCAATAAAGTTCCAGTTATTGCCACCTTCACTATATTTCAAATTACGAGTTACAGATTTTTTTATGGGTTTACCATTGAATCTCAGGACAACGCTTTCTCTCGTGCTGTAAAAACCATATCCTTTTGCCGGCTCCATTGCCAGTGACTGATCCTTTATATGACTCCACGGGCCCTCTTCTGTGGTTTTTGAATTGTCATAATCAGTCAGATAGGCAATCCCCGATTCCGGCTGAAATGCAGATAGTGGCATGCCAATTACAGGGGATGTCAAGTAGAGCCACTTACCCGCAGTTAACTCTCGACTTAAGTAGACAACTACCTCATCGGGAAGAAACTCCTGACCCAGCAGAAAGGCATCAGACTCCAAGTATAATGTTTTACACGGAGCAGGAGACGTAAGCCTGGGATAGTGTAACCGCCCCGCCGGTATAACTACGCTACTGTTAGTATCCGGAACACCATTGCTCCAGTTGGCGGCATCGTTCCAGTCACCGGAAACAGCCCCGGTCCACTCTGTTTTATTATCGGTGGATGCTGTTAAAGTTTGTCCAGCATTTATCGTCCCGAATGAAGATACAAAAGGATCGTTCCACACAAAATCATAATATGTTGAGCCTGTTCCTGATAGTTGCAATGAATGACCCGGAGAAGTCGATGGAAGCTCTTCCTTCCCTATATCAGTAGAGATCATATCCTTTGCAACTCCTGTAGTTGCTATAAAAACCCCTTCATAGCTTATAAACTGTATCACTTCCGATTTATATGCAAGCGCCAGAGCTTCCGGCCCATTTTGTATGTTCTTGACAGTTATAGTGAAAAAATCATACTGACTTAATGAGCTTACAGGATCCTGCGAGAGAACCTTTGTGCCGGAACTTTGAAGCTCTCCACTGCTACCGTTATAAAGGTAGAGGCGAAAGTCCTCTGTATTGTATTGACTGCTATTCTCAATTACAATTTCAACTGCTTCACCAATATCTGTACCATGATTATCATAATGAAGCTCATTAATCCACGCATTAGGGAGGTTATTCAGCGGAGTGTAAAGTACCAGCCGGGGGATAGAACCATCCATTTTGTACTTTATGGTTCCCCCACGCCCATTAAATGGGATAAGCGCACAGCTCCATGCTGTTTCATATTCCGGTATAGTAAACCGAAAAGAGGAGATGCTTCCATCAATATAGAAAATAGAGCTATCATCTCTGAAGTCACTGTCCTCTTCAGGCTGTACCCCGTTCTGGAAAACGGGAAGGTAGTATTTGTAAATAGCTAGTACGTACCCGTCACACTCTTTTTCTGCATTGTCCCATGCTATATAGAAACTGTTACCTCTTTGCTTAGCAAGCCTAAAGTTTGAGGGATACTCCAAGGGCTCCGTGTCTGCGGATATAGCAGATACGGAAGCTGACAATACTTTTAGTGAAACAAAAGGTAATAGAGTGAATATACCAATATTGAAGCAGATTAACCGCATCTAATCTTAACTTTATTGTATGATATCATTCCCTGCGGACAACTCCAATTATACCTTTTCCGGCGGAGCCAAACTACAGTAAGATTGAGTATTTTTATTGAATAACAAGTTTACCTCTTTCCAAATTTTTTAGTTGTATTCGTAATATTTACAACTCCAGGATTAACCATTTTCTTAATTTTAGCTGCCTTCAAAGATAAAAAAAAAACCCGTGCTTTTTCAGTAAGCACGGGTTTTTAATATTATTAAGCAAATATACTCCTTCCTCTTTTCTTAGTTGTTCTGCCAAGTGAGAACAGGCCATTGACCATTACCCCGCCATTGCCAAGTTTCAGTGCCACCGTCACTAATAGACCAACCTTCAAAAACTCTTTCAGTACCATTGCCATCTTCCTCTTCATCTATATATCCATCTCCATCTTTCACCAGGTGAACTCCTGAAGAAACACCCATCTCTTCAGTTCCAGCAGAAGTATCTTGCTCCGTACTGGCCTTATCCCAGTAGCAGTAACTGGTAGGAGTAGTTCCAATACCATCAAACCCTATCAAGCCGCCGACATTACCCGTTCCATATACTCTGCCCGTAGCATAGCAGTTTTCAATAGGAACATTAGGTCTAAAGCACCCCACCAAGCCGCCGACATTATCATCTCCTTCTACACTGGCTGTAGCATAGCTGTCTTTAATAGTAGAATTCCCTGAATGCCACCCCACCAGGCCACCAATATACTTGCTGCCTTCTACACTGCCTGTAACGTAACATCTGTCAATAATAGAAGTCTTACCTGTAGTAGTACCTAAATTCCCCACCAGGCCACCAATAGCAGTACCAGTTGTCGTAAAACTATTCGTAGCATAACTCGAAGTAATAGTAATGTCACGCGCATACCCCACCAGGCCGCCGATAGCAGACACTGACGACACCACATTATTATCCGTAGCATAACTCGAAGTGATAATGCTAGAAGTCGTAGGCGAATAATAGTTCGTACTCCCCACCAAGCCACCAGTAAAGTTTGATCCAGTCACGCTATTATTCGTAGCATAACTCGAGGTAATAATAACGCTATTACGCACACGCCCCACCAGGCCACCAACATAATTAGAAGTACTTTTAATACTACCATCCGTAACGTAACTGTTGCTAATATTAGAATTGGTGTCAGCAGTGCCACTAGTATACCCCACCAGACTACCGACGTTCTCTCCTTTCGCATCTACAAAGGGCTCAACTATCCCCACATTCTCAATGGTTGCTTCCGAAGCATAGCCAAACAGACCTGTATTATTACCAGACGTTCTCTTTATATATAATTTGCTTATCACATTGTTCTGTCCATCAAATGAGCCTTTAAACGCGGAATTATTCCCCACAGGGTCAAAGCCTGTTTCAGGAAGAGCATCCGGGAAAGTGCCTCCTGTTTGAGAGGGGGCAGGGAAGGTTATATCATTTTCCACTGTGTAGTCGCCGACTAAATCATACTTCATCCCCTGCAAGTCCTGCCATGTTTTTATCATGTACTGCTCCTTGGAAATGTTGGTATGAGTAGCACTTCGCTCTGCCACTCCTGCTGTAGAAAGCCTTAACTCTATAGACAGGTTTTTGTCGCTACCTATACCCTTCCAGTCATCTAAAGCCATAGTGTTATTGATTACTCCTTCACCTCCTGTTACTGTAACCGTTCCTGTGATTTCTGTATTTCCCTCTATGGACAAGCCGTAGCTCCAAGCTCCATCTATCAGGTTGCTTATCTCAAAAAGATTAGTCTTTTCGAAATCACCAGCGCCCACTCTGTTTTCATTGTTGTAGCTAACTGCTTTAAGTGTTGGTCGGTTGGTTATTGTAACTGTATATGTTTTTGAGTTATCTCCGTCTTGTGATGTTACAATGTAATCCACATCAGATGCAAAGTCCTGCAAATCAGCTTCTAATGGACTCACGCTAGCTCCCCCAGAGATCTCTAAAACAGACGGAGCTATATCACTTAAGTTTGTCCCATATACTTCAACCTCTCCCGTAATCGTGCCCGCTTCGTCATCAATACTTATGTTTTTTACTCCATTAATACCAAAGTCTGTGATTAGCGCCTCTGAGTTAAGCTCTATCTCTACTGTAACAGTATAGTCCTGTGTATCTCCATTTTGGGCAGTAACAGTGTACACCACATTGTTTGTAAAGTTCACTTGCTCCTCGTTCCCAGGAGAAACAGATGCATTGTCCGAAATAACAATAGTTGGAATAAGTGCCGTTACATCTGTTCCGTAAGGTACAGTAAGTGATACCGTTTTATCAGTTTCATTTACAACACCGAATACATCTGGGAATGGATTGTTTGCATCGAGAAAATCGAAACTTTTAATCTCTTTCTCAGTGCTTTCATCTTCAATAACTGTTACAGTATATTGCTGTGTATCTCCATTTTGGGCAGTAACAGTGTACACCACATTGTTTGTAAAGTTCACTTGCTCCTCGTTCCCAGGAGAAACAGATGCATTGTCCGAAATAACAATAGTTGGAATAAGTGCCGTTACATTTGTTCCGTAAGGTACAGTAAGTGATACTGTTTTAGCAGCTTCATTTACAACACCGAATACATCTGGGAATGGATTGTTTGCATCGAGAAAATCGAAACTTTCAATCTTTTTCTCAGTGTTTTCATCTTCAATAACTGTTACAGTATATTGCTG
>JAQGDQ010000198.1:0-45000 GCA_030141605.1 Tubiluchus corallicola
TAACCCTAACCCTAAACTCATATTTTATAAATGTACTATTTTCCCCTATTTCTCCATTTGTGTCCAGTTTTCCTGAGCCATTTTTTCCTGTGCTGTTTTCACCGTGCCATTTTTATCTGTGCCATTCTTTAACGTGCACCATAATTTTCATGAGGTATAATAGTTCGGGATGTGAATCAACATTCTCCTTTCTAATGACATTTATGCTATGCTTACAAAACACGTACAATTATACATGTATCTGAAACAATGTAAATCAAATTATCGTCATTTTTATTCCGCTGTTCGAAATTTCTTGAACAGTAATAATTTGTGATAATTATATGACAATTTAAACAATCTGTATCAAACAGTAGGTTATCCATTTTGCCGGCCTTGCTTGGTGTGTTAGTCTATAAGATTAGTATAATCATTACCGTTATCAAATAAAAAATTGTCTTACTATAACATCTGTGTGAATGCATATATTTCCCATCTCACGTATATACAAACCTAAACAATATTTACTCATCCTTATTAGTTGACTTACAATTCTATACTCGTTTTTGTTAGTTTCTGTGTGCCTTGTGTTACTGACAGGAATGGCAGTGTACTGAAAAATAATACAGTACTAAATATTTAATGTTTAATGAGCTACTTTTTTATTAACCAATTTCAGCTATAATTTCAATTGTTGTTGTCGTTGCTGTTGCTGCTGCGATTACTGTTAATGTTGTTATTATTTCCGTTGTCGTTATTATTACTATTATTATTATTATTATTACTATTATTATTCCCATCTGATATAGAATATGTACGTACAATGTTGTTAACAGACAAACGAATATACAAAAATGTTCATAAAATTCAGCCTTCCAGAGAAAGACAGGCCGTTGACCATCAATGTGTAACTGATCATGAAAACTTGTTTTCTTTTACAGTTGTTTTGATGTTTGTGAACTGCGTGAACGTGACATGGGCAACCCGAGTTCAAGACGTGTTCACCTTTGCCAAACTGTTGGCATTGGCTATGATCATCATCACTGGAATTGTACAGTTATGCAGAGGTCAGTGACCAAAATACGTCTAATTATTCTTCACAAGTACAATTAGCTAATTACCACGTCTATTATTATAGTTCAGTTAAAACCATTTACAGAAATCTAATTGATACCAGTGTAACAAAAACGAGCTCGTGTCTGTTTTTTATATCACACACTGTATGGCTGCTCTGGTAGACAATTAACTGTACAATTTGGCGTTACAGTTCACAACTAATCTACTCTGAGTGCATTATTTTCTGGGTTAGTATTTAACCGCCAACATAACTACTGTAATGAGTCGAATGAAAATACACCCTTCCCAAGTGCTGGTTCTTTTTATTCGTATTTATTAAGTCCTGAGTCCGGTTTTTCTTTTCTTATTTATTAAAAGGTCACTATTGTAAAGCGATCAGCAATTAATTTCATGATCAGTGTTAAAGCTTTTTAGCTAACTAGATCTTTGAAGTTTACATACTCATCTACAGACACTTCATTTTCACAACGTAGTCTTCACCCTAGTCTTCCTTGACCTTGGCCAGGGCGTTGGTCATTGACAGTGGTCTGTTAACTGAAAACCACTTCTGCTAAAAGTTATTTTTTCTTCCTGTCTCACGCAAAACGCGTTTCCTGTTTTGTTGTCAGTCTGCATGTTTCAATTTGAAATGTTGCACTGCTTTGTTTAAAGTTTGAAACTGGGGCTAACGTACTAGAAGTACTGGCCGGTTCAAACTAACGCAATGAATTTCTATTTCCTGCACTTTCAAATGCCTTTCAAATCATGAAGAGTTGCACCGCATGTACGTAAATTTTTTATTAAACTGTGTGATGCATAAAAAACTGTTTGTAATGCTCACATGGGAGATGACTTCAGTAAAGAATCAAAAGAATCAGAATAGTGAAAAAGCCTAGCGTTTTAGTTCTGAATTTTGCGAAATACTTCAGTATTCTACTGAACTTGTGATGGTCACAGTTATGAGCGCAAAGGCTTTGGATAAGCTAATATTACCATGATTGCATCTTCTATAGTAGTGTCTTCCTGTTTTTTCCCATGGCCGGTGCTTTTATGTTGATTATCTGCCGGATCGAGGCGTTCTAGTATTCCAAGTTTTTGTATTGTACTTAGAAGAATGTAACTGGTGAACCCAGACAGTAGACATTTTACATATTTCACAGTTTATTTCTATCAAGGGGAGGGTGCTTTTCTTCGTTCACCCTACATTCACGAAGAGCCTGGTCGTAGATTGTATACGGCGCGCATTCAGAATTTAGAGCACGGAGAATTAGTAAAGTATCATTCAGAATTTTAGAGCACGGAAAGAATTTTGGAATATGATACGTTTTGATAATTTTCTGTGCTCTAAAATTCTGAATGCACGCATAGAACGAAACTGCTAGGTAGTTTCGGCATGTATATCCCAGTTTAATCAAGAAGTACAAGGAAGGGTTTCCTGTGAAGATGACTAGTTGATTGGGTGAAGTAATTTTATTTCCTTCTCAAGATTATCCCAGATTTGACAAGCCTGCTTTAACTGCCATTGATTATACTCACGCTAGACGAAGAAAATCTATTTTCGTCTAAAAAGACGATTGAAAGTGTCCTAGATTTGAAAGCGTGGGTGGCTCCCAGTGATGAAATCTTTGTGTAGGCTCAAAATTTGGAGCTATAAGTAGCGTTTACCTGGAATCCCGAATGCGTATGAGTTATGTTGATTCAGAACAAATAAAATCCGTTTATATTGTTTTAAATGCACCCTTTTTGTGAGACCTACGTTATGTGTTTTTTCCTGCAATGTGTTTTCTATTTAATTTTTATATGCAGCTATTCCGCAAGTGGATAACGCATAACGCATTCCGGGTGCTAGGTAAACGCCACTTAAGTGACGTTTATTTAGTACCCGGAATGCGTATGCGTTATGAGGTCCTGATTCCGCGGAATAGATAAAGTGTGTTTATATTGTTTTCAATGCACTCGTTTATCTGACCTGCGTTATGCGTTGTTCTTTTTCTGCAGTTATTTCTAACGATTTTTTATTCCACAACTATACGGCAGGCGGATAACGCATATCGCATTCCGGATGCTACATAAAGTACAGAATGAGCGAATTCTTGTCACGTGACGTCACCTATCTTTTTCATGAAAAACTTTTCGTTTGCTAGTTTTTATTAAAAACTCATTCTCCTTTGTCAGTTAATGTAACTAATAAAACTGGTTAATAGTTCGTCACTCTTTGTTAAAGAGTTAAGAACGAGTCCGCGAGAGCACCAAGCAGAGGATGGCACATGAGGGGTGACGAATTTATATCATTTTTTTCTAACATGAAGGGCGACCCCTCAAAACCATGTAACCAAGATATCAAATCGGTCGAGCTACTATTAGCAGAGAAATGACCACATCAGGAAATTGACTTCAAAAGAGGCAAAAAATCGCTATTTCCGGGGGTTATTTTAACTTTTTCTCCTGTATAAACTATTATAGATGGGTCGATATAAGTTGGCTGGTACATAGACTCAGACATTGTCTTCTGATATCCTAACTTTTTCTGACATACTATTAATAGTATCAGAGAACGGGATTTTTCAAATTCGGCTCTTTGGGAGTTCGAGTCCAGGGAGAGGTTAAGTTGTAAGGCTCATAACTCGCCCACTGCGGGGCTACAGAACTTCTGGTTTTCATGTATGTGTTAACCATCATCCTCACTAATAATATAAAAAAGAAAATTCGCTGGAGCCTGTTTCAGTATTTAGTACTGGCACTTTAAAATTTCTCAAAAATCAGCAAAATTCGCCTTTTTTGTAGTTTTTCAATATTTTTTCTATCTATATGCTGGATTATAAGTGACAAATTTGTATTCTAAATTTCATGAAAATGCACGAGCTGAGATAATATCATGAATGACATTATATAAAGGGGGCACTGTTAGAAAAAATTGCCATATCAACACACTTTTTTTGCTTTCCATAGTAATTCCGTCCATGTGTAAAAAGTAGACATACTTGGCTCAGGTCGTATATGACAGTAGACATTTAACCTGCATTTTCTGTGACTAGTGCTCTAATTTCCTAGTAGCAATAGATTTCTTTGCCATGGAAATTGCTAGAAATTTGCGAATTTCATCTTAAATTGGTTTAGTTATGTTGGAATTTTCATATGACTACAAATATAAATAATTGCCTCTGGATTTCAGGACAGGACATCATGCATGCCCCTAGTACCGAGTCCGACCCTGATTCAGGGCATTCTCTACACACTGAATCACTAATGGATACCAGGAAAGACTAAACAATAAGCCCTCTAATAGAAAAGAAGTACCGATTGTTAAGATTGAGAGTCATTGCTAGCGAAAGAATCTGACAACACTTGGTGTATACATAAAAAATAGAAATCCATTCATTTTTATACATCTGCTCATTTTTTATACTTTTTATATGAATAAGCTTCATGGCTATACATAGAAGATTATGAATATCAGTACAAAAATGAAAAACTACAAAACTCAGTCAGAATTATTTTCTCTAAGTCCAAAATACTGTTCTTATTGTAGCAGCATAAACCTATCACTGAAGAGTAGTACAAGTAATCAAAACCATAATATCTAAACAATAAAGAAAGAATTATCGATGCAGGTAGATTATCGCTAGAAGATAGATACAGAAATATAGACAAATATATCATGGGGAAAGTGATAAAGTGAAAATCTTACAGTCTAAACATGAGGCAATATAAGCATATGGGCCGCTTCTAGGGGGATGGCGGTGATATTTAGCTCAGAAAATTTTTCTTTGCCCAAAATTTATTTGTGGCACCAAATCGATACTTCTGACAAAAAATATTAATAGTGTGATTGAATGATTGCGCCAATGGGACAAAAATTTTCGATGTTTTACAGTCAAAAAATCACCGGACAAACGATATCAAGTCTGTCCCATATTTTTTGGGCATTCGCTCAGATTTAGGGCAATTTTCTTTGTGTCCTGGCTTGTACGCCTATGTAAGACAAGGAGTAATAACTAGGTAATAACCTGTACATAACATTTACAAAGCATAGAAAATAAACAGTACATAAAACATTTTCCAGTCCTTGCAAGAAGCAATTTCCATTCCATAGATATTTTATTTTTTTAAGATTGGAAGCGCTCCAAATGCGGTCCAGTGTCTTTAGCACAGGCTAATAGATTCGCAATATTCGTTTCGTGCGGATAACTAGTCAGAATACCGCATTTAACACTGGTAAACATCCCAGAAAACGAACATTTTAGTTCAGCAGTGGCCGCCATCTTGAATGATGGAGTCCAATCCTGTCGGTAGTTTAACCAATGTGCTGGCCAGGCCCCTAGTTGCCAAAGATGAATATTTATGATGTTTTGAACTCTTTTGACAAGATTTGACAACTCATGTTTACCTACACGAAGCTTTTTGGTGAACGTTGTTACCTATATTTTCACCCTGATATATGCCTCTTTCAGGGGTCTTTTACAATAGGGTGGAAATTCGCTCCATCGAAATTGTCACTGCAGCACATGCTCTATTCACATACATATCGATATTTTTGTCCCCGCCCCCGCAGTGGGTGAGATATAAGACTTTGAAATGACTGAGTATTTGCATCTTGTGCGTGATGCGAGCTTAAAGACCCCCAGTAGAGCCGAAAGAGGGGGGTTTGGGACAAAAGTCGAAAAGTCATTTTGGAGAAGATAACAAGATCCAATACTGTGCAGAGTCAGATCTATTCAAACTCAGTAGTTGCTGCATGACTAATCCTTCAAATATGAGTACAAAATAGAGAAAAATTGGCATTTTTTCATGAAAATCGGCCTATGCCGTACCTCTGCTACTATGAGGAGTTGGGCTTAGCGGATTCACATAGTGAATACTAGTGACTAGTGGACCTCATACCCGAACTTTGGAATCGGTTTACCTAACCTTGTGCCGGAATTTTTCGATTTTGCATGGTCTTCTCGCGGACGCGTTCTTAAACTTTCCTTGACGGTCTGTTGAAAGTTAGGACTGTCGTCTGTAAAACATTCAATGTTAGCAATCTCATCTGATCATTATTAATGTTATCACTAAAGTAGCTGATGCCGCAGACTGAATTCTACGACAGCCAGCTGGCGTAAAGAGTTAAAAGATAGGGCACTAATTTTATCTCAACCTTGTAAACAAGTTGGTTAATTTTATCATGGCTAACTCTGTACGACTGAGGAACGATTGCGGCACCATAGTGTTTTATACTAATCTATCGTTCTCATGTCTAATCTGAGTGTTTTAATCTGATTGCAAAATCGTGCATGACAAACGTACATGCAGACGGCAGATCCGTCTAACAATGAAAATGCTCTACAGCGCTTGGAGTTTTCAGCACTGGTTTATATTAGAACTCGTTAACCTGGGTTTTACCTCTAACACAGTTTAATTTTTTACGAAGTGAGAAACTATACACGGCAACTGAGTTTGTTGAATTGATTACATGGTTGAATAAAATTGTAAGACTGTATTTTTTTCTATTAAGAGCCTCGAGCTATTGTATCTCTAGTAACATTTAATTTAATCATTTAATACGGTAATTGGTTGTGTAAATTGTTGCTCACATAGATTTACTCAGTTTAGTATACCTGCGGGCTGTGGCTAAAACTTCGGTTTTAATTGATGTTGTTAGTACTTTCCAGCCTCTCAGCGTTGAGTTGAGTGAACGTTCATTGATTTTGGCTCTTTGCCAGGTATGAACTCACGAACGTGTCACGCATTGCAGGTTGTTAATGAACGTCTTATTGGCTTCATTTAGGCTATAAATCTGGATAATTAATTCTGTACTTATGGCCTCTTGTGCGCTTGAGACGATAGAAATGTCAAAATTGCAATTTTTAGACAAACGGGACGAGAACACAAGCCTCTCAATGTTGATAACATTTTATATGATGTCTATTATCTCTGTATTGTGGCTCTGGGTGTTTTAACTTCATATCAATAACCGTTTGATCGCTAAACACCGTAAAACTCAGTTTTCTTGCTGTCCCTAATGAGCACTCTGAACAACAAGTTGTTATTGGTTTGGTGATTGCTTTTGAAATATCGTCTCCGTTCTTGTTTTAACTATATCTTTTTGGTTCAGTTTAAGTTAGATTTCCAGTCGGTTCACAAAATTTTATGTGAGACTGTAATTAATCAAATTAAAAGTAAAGTTATTAAGTATCACTCAGTATTAGTAACTGTCAGCTGCTTCAAGTGACATTCTGCGATTAACCAATCAAATTACTGCTAAACAACGAAAACAAATTAGTTTTATACGTGCAAGTAATTTTTGCTTCACATGAATTTTATATTCTCAATGAGAGCCCTATATAGTCTACTCTTGTCAGATGCTGGTAGTTTATATAGCTACACCACTGTTAAAGTGTTAGTGTTGCATTTTATTGTATTATTACACTAGCAGTGCCCTCGATTCCAGGAAAATGAACTGATAAAACCAGTTTTAACCAGCTTCTGCCGGTTCTGTGCCATTAGTCTGGGTCAGTATCATGGAACTGTGTCATTAAGGAAGCCAGAATTATTACTGCCATAAAAAGTTCTGGGTTAGTCTTGTATGTAATTTTACGTAAAGTCATTAGACACTGTAATTACGAGATACTTATGACATTAACGATAGTCTGAATTTTATTGCGTTTCACGAAGAAGTCGTATCAACAAAAATTTTATAGCGCTAAACGCCGCAAAACAAATTTTGTAGCTATATGTGTTAATAAATGCTGTTTCAGATTAAATAATTTCATACTGGTGACAATTGTTGTACTAAGAATGCAATTACAGCGTCCCAATCGTGGGCAGGTTGATGATTAGTTGTGTAAATTAAATTAGCATTATTGGTTGCGGAGAGCCGTGTCACGTGACCACGAGCTGTCATTTTCAGAACTCTCTCAATCTCGCGGGTATTCTAGCTGTTCTTGTCTCCCTATTCATAGCAGTGATTGACCAAGCAACCGTACGTAAGCCAAACATAATGCTCAAAACTTTCTGATTTGTCACTATCCGCTGATTTGTAAGTTTTATACAGTTTGTGCAGTTACATTCTTGCGAGCAAAATGCTTTTATTTACTTCAAAAAGTCAAAATGGTTCATACTAAATTTGAAACGTGTGATTCGTTCTGTTGCATGAGACGTTGATAAAAAACTTCTAGTAGCATTAGTGACCTGCTATGTCCCAAGAAGTCATGTAATTCAAATCACAGTCTACAAATAAGACGAAACTTTGAATCTTCATACACTGAAGAACTACAAACACACCGTATGTGTCCTGTGTAAATTTATCGATATTTATATTTATCGATAGTGCAAGCACCTCAGATGTGCTCCCTACTAGTGCAGTATATGGCATGCCATTATCTGCAACATGCAACAACAGGTATCATAGTAACACTTAGGAACCTAAATCGTATCGCAGTTAAATAATATTACTTGTACTAGTGAATAAATGTATAAAATAGCCTATTTGTCTTCGGTTACACTTCATCCTGTCCCTTTTCCCGCCTCTTTCAAATTGACTAGCGAACATCACGTGACTGACTGCCTAGCAATGATACGAATACTCAAAGCCCGTCTTCTTTCTTTTTGATGTTTTTCCGGTAATAGCTTGTTTTACTCTATTTCAGCTTCTCCTTTTGGTTTTTGCTCCATTAAATTGTCATTTGCTGCTCATACACACAATCATTACTTATCACTAGGGCTTCTAAAGTTACTGTCAGTTTGAATCAGTTGGATAATTCATTGTGGAATTTGTGAATGACATTTTATTTTTCTGCATGGTGTAATGACAAGACATAGTTCAGTGTTGTTAAAAGTGCATGGTGATTCGCCTCTATAAGTTTTACTTAAATCAAAGTGTGTAGATCAATGTATTATAGTCGATTAGTTTTAAATGTTAGCTAGTAACTTGGCTGCGTGATTCTTAAACTTTTTTATTTAGCTCGTGCATTACTTATGTTAGGGATTTTTATATTTTTCTTTCAGTTTACCTGTATAAGTTGAACAGAAATTGTGATTTTGCTGACACATTGATTGTGGCTGAAATCAAACAATTGTTGTCCATTAACTAAGAGTGCATGCATCTTAATCCATTTTATGCCACATTGATGACTTATCAGCAACACAGCTTTTATGTCTGCTTTGTACAGTTGCCCATTGCCAATTCACTATTCTATAATTGCATGAATGTGTATTCACCTTAACTGGTGATTTGCGTTTTGCGTTTTCATATTTCATGTCCCACTGTGTTTTAGGTCAAACACAGTATTTTGAGAATCCGTTTGAGGGCACACAAACGAACATAGCTCAAGCTGCACTGGGATTTTATTCTGGCTTGTTTGCTTATAATGGCTGGTAAGATCACATGTCATGGTAATAATGGCAATCCCTTTCTTGTTGTTACATGGACGATAGACTAGAATGTTAACACATTTCCTTCAGTTGTGTGTTCACACACGCTTCCTAAACAAAAACTGTCAAGCCACAAGAAATAATGCTTACCTTAGAAAAGTTGCACAGAATTACAATATTGGGTGTATTCCTGTTGTTTTCTTTCATTCTGATCTTTATGCCCTGAAATTAGTCGTGCACAGGACAAGAACAGTAGTGATCCCAAGATTGTGCAATAGCTTGTGTCTTGTTTTATGAACAATATACAAGGGCATTCCTTATCTTATTAAATTAACAAAAAGTGTTGCTGTTATCATTTTATTTAGCCGGACCACAGTTTTAAGAAAGTTCTCATTTTGTGATTTTTGGTCTGGTAAATCAGTAAATGCTTTGTTATTTCCCCACCCCTAGATCTTACTCTGGACCTCTTTTTTAGTCACCATAACACTGTTAAAGTGTACTTATTCTTATTTAGCTTTTTTGAAAACAAAATCCATGTATTAAACTAACAACATAGTAAAATATGAAAGACACTAGGAGGAAATAAGATATCTTCAGATGAACAATTTAAGCAACTACCGATACATAGCTGTTGTGTGTTTAAACCTGCCAAATGTTTTATTGCATAATGTTAAGGAAAACAAAATTCTTTATTCAGATTAACTACGCTACCATAATTGAAAAATTACATTAAATGCATCAATTTTGCCCAGTTTCCTTTATACCTGCGATTTTGTGTTCTTTTACATCTTTGGCTAGTATGGAGAAGTGTTACTTAATTGTATTTGATGGTCTTTTATAACCAAGAGCAAAGTACTAAACGGTAAACCATAAAACTTGTTTTAGAATTGAGAAGCGGCCACAATGTTGAATGGGTTCAAATTCATTTAGCACCTGAAATTGGTGGTGTATTGATCCTCATTCTTTATAGCTTTTATTGTCTCCTTATAAAAACTATGCTTTGTAAAACTCTCCGAATAAGATAAACAGCACTCACAGCAGTTGTAATTAAGTTAAAAACTTGGCATTTTAGCATCTAAAATTTTAGATACTTCAGTATAAAATTTTACAAAGAATTCTCAGTTAGGCCTGCTAGGGCATAAATTACGTGCTTCATGAAATTTAAAACAGTAATACATTTTAAACAGTAAAACAGATTTTACTTATGTCATTAAAATGACGTTCTGTATGCCTGTCATTTAGAAGTATTTATGACTTTCTCTTTCTTTGAGTACTGCAGAATGAAATTAAAATTTGGTAATAGCAAAATTTAAACACCAAAGTTAAATAAATATTTGTAACATTAAAACCCATAAACTACTGCTGCTACCATTTCATTGACTAACATCACCTTTCTGTTCAAATATAAACAAGAATAATGGTAGGCATTTCCTTCGTTATGCACAGATTTGTAAATGCACTTTCACTGCTTTGCTGCTTCTGTGTAGAAATGTTCTAGTTCACACTATTCAAGTTTATCGTCGTGGGCTTAACAACAGGAAAGCATTTTGCCATTATTTTTGGCATTATTCATGCAAATGTCATTTAAACTAAATGGATTATTTCAGGAGAAGTACACTATTTCAAGAGTCCGTGGGCAGACAGTGCAACCTCTATTACTTCGGTAGCACTAGCATTTTACTCCGGGCTATTCGCTTATAACGGATGGTAAAAAATCTACCGTTTATCGACTTGTCAATTGTGATGGCTTACTGTCTAACAAGCTATTTTTCCAATAACTTTGGTAGCTTACACTCGCATAGAACTAAAACAGTGCAATATATGTGTGCTTGCAGAGCAAAATGTCCAAAAGACCACAGTTAGGCTTTTCTGGCAGTTCGTATATACTGACTCTGCGTTTCATGAGGATCGTTTTGATACTAAGCTCATCGCTCTATGTTATTTCTAATGAGATCATGCACATTGAAGTTGAAGATAGGGTGCGAACTGAAAAACAATTTTCAGAAAACCACTGTTAAAATTTGCCATTGTTTTTGTCACGTTTCTATGAAAATGCTTAGCAAACGTACTAAAGTGAGGTTGCTGTGGACTGTGCAAGAACATATTGAAGTTTAGTTGAAATACAGTAGATTGCTCTTCTAGACAAAGATCTGGGCTGGGGAAACGGAAAAAGCACAAGCAAAATGACTTCTTCCACGAGTTGTTATCGTATTTTGAAAATACTAGTTTTTCACAATTGCAATGCTAGGCAGAGCAGGTAGGGTTATAAAATTAAAACTTTTTGGTATTTTTCAAACAATTTCCTGATGCTTTGATGCTAGAATATAAAACGTCCAATACATTTGGCATTTGTTTTAGAAAAAAACTGATATTTGACCCAATTTTTGATGCATTCGGCTTTGAAACATTATAATGTAGTTTAACTATGCTGACTTACAGACTGTTTTGGTATGCAAGCACACATGTATCAAAGGCGAAGCATTGATATTGTAACTCGGTACTAATATAGTGGTAAACAGCTTTGCTAATTTACCACCTTTTCAGAAAAATGCAGGTCTGTAAAGCTAACATGGAATGACTAGTTGGTGAGTAGTTTAGCTTGTAGTTAGCTAGAAAAACTGAAATGATGAAAATATTGACCATCTAACCGGAAGACAACAAAACTACTAATATGATTGTGCATGCTTACGTAACACACATCCTCAGTTTTGCAGTAAGTTGTGCATTTGTAATATTCTATAATTCTAGGATATTGCTGTGTTTTCGGAAAAAAATGAATTCAATTTTTAACATTTTGTATGCTTAATTTGGTTGCCTTCCTGTGATATTCTCACTAGCCGTCTATATGTAAAACTATACTAAATTTAAAACAGTTATATTTCAAAATAATTCTTAATAACAAGAATAGTAATAATGAATAAAAAATCCCAAAAATGGAAACAAAGAAAAAGAAAGGAAGCTTAAATGTTGTTATCTTTAACATTTACTGTTCGATTTCATTTGAGAAGGCTGTTATGGGCTTTTGTGTATGAATTTTTAAATTAAAATTGTTATTTCTTTTTAGGAATTATTTGAACTTTGTGATTGAAGAATTGCAAGATCCTGTAAAGTAAGTTGTGCTTCACTATGTTTGGCATAACATTTACTTGAGTAATCTATACTCAGATGTCCAATCTTGTACCAAATGAAACCGTGTACCAAAAGTGCCGCAAAAGGCGAGCCCAAATAGCATGACCAAAACCACAATTCCCACTATCGTGAATGTCATTTTTTATAACAGTGTAGCAGTTTCTCAGCACACTATATGCTCGTCAATTTTGTGCTGGATGTATTTGTACCATATTAGTTAAGCAGTAAATTTTGCTTACATGTATTGAAATTGAAAAGCCGAAAAGTTACCTAAAGTATTCTACATTTATTTCTTAGTGACTGTTTGGTAAGATAACTGTGCAGCCTGATAACAATGTTAATTGTTTTTAATGATTTTGCAGGAATTTGCCAAAAGCTGTAGGCATTTCTTGCGCTATTGTCATCTTCACGTACGTCATGACAAATGTGGCATTCTTGACTACCGTGTCAAAAGAAGAGATCTTGTCTAGTCCAGCTGTTGCAGTGGTCAGTAGTTTTGTAATTATAAGAAATTATGGTGACATTTCACATTTTCCAGGTAATGCTGTCACCAACCAAAACACTGACTCTCACGTGGTATTTGGACTGCTTCCATTGTTAACACCGTGTTTTGTCAAGCTAATGCTGAGTTCATTTTAAGAGGCTGACCATTCTGGTCTCAGTTAGAAGTTTGGAAGAAAACCTGATCTTTAAACACAAAAACAACTTTATACATAAGGAATTAAATGTTGAAAGCATTTGGTTGTTAAATTTTTATGCACACTTTTTTGCTAATTTTTTTCTCACTGATCCATCTTTATAAGTGGAGAAAACTTTTTTGCTAATTAACAGTGAGTTTACAAAATGTTACTAACATAACAGGCGAGTTTTTGTTTCACTGAGTTACTGTATTTTTTATTTTGTTAAAGTGTGAAACTATGATTATAGTGAATAACAGCACATGAATCGTGTTACAAGATCTATAAAATAACCAGTTGAGAATTCTTAACACAAGTCAGTGAACTAGCAAAAGTGGTACTAAAAAGTGTAAACTAACTATGCGCTGTTTGCAGCTGTTTGCCGAGAGATTATATGGTGTCATGGCGTGGATTATGCCTGTCTGCGTTGCCATGTCCACATTCGGGACCGTTAACGGAATCCTTTTCACCTCTGCACGCTTGTTTTATGTCGGCGCACGAGAGGGACACATGCCTGAAATTCTCACTATGATTCAACCTAAACTACTGACTCCATTGCCAGCTGTTTTATTCATGGTAAGCATACACACTACATACCTGAACATGATCAAGTTTATGTTCCTTCAATGCTTAAGGGCTGTCATCTATCTTTATGAGTGGACGAAACTGTTGTGCTAATTAATGATGAGTTTATCAGTAAAATTGTTATGCTCAATAGTAAAATATTATTAACACTACTCATTACTAATTATATTACTTATACAATATTGTGCACAATATTACTAATACAACGAGTGTAAAACCAAAAAATGGTTTGCAAAATGCTGCAAAAAGGTCTTGCCCCTTTTTATTAAATGGAGTTTTTGTCAGCTTATGTACCAAATTTGTAGAAAGTAACTCGAATTTTTTGGTTCATCATTTTAAATTCTGTGACTGCACGATCACAACTCGAAATTGATTCCACAATTAGGGGTGAGCATCGAACGTTCGAATTGAATTCAAACGCCCGAATTCGATTCGAACGAGTTTTTTTAATTCGAACTAGATTCGAATCCAAAACTATAGATTCGAATAATTCAGCACTTCAGTCACATACGTTCTTTATCATTAAAACATCATGGAACATCTTGCAATTAGCATAATTTAGCTGTGATTTCTGTGCACAATTTTATATCAATTACTAGTCGGTTTATTGCAGAACACAATCTAGTGATATGCATGATCTTTGTAAGACTAATTTTTACTGGTGGTTCGAAAACTTGTTCGAAAATCTATCAACCTCAATTCGAATTCGGTTCGAATTCAAAACACTGAAGTTCGGTTCGATTCGAATTCGAAAGTCACAAATTCGGTTCGATTCGAATTCGCTTTCTAGTAGAGAATGCTCACCCCAATCCACAATGTAGTCTTGCTCCAATTTCTATTGATAATGGCATTGGTTTCGTTTCCATAACAAAGCTAATAAACACAAAATTTAATTGCTAAACTACGTGTGCTTTCCTGGGAGTTTTAGAGTTTCATTTCTCTAGCATTTTCATTTAAATTACATTCTCTGTTAGTTCCAGGTCTGTTTTGAATGCTGTCACTTGTAGGCTATTATCAGCTGTAAAATATCAATTGTATAAACAGCACGTTATACAGCCTGTATGACATTGATGAAACATTATGTCTGCTATTATATTTTTTGAAAAAAGTTTTATGGTTTCCAGTTTCCTTAAAACTTATTTTGTATCTCAAGCTACAGTTAATGCAACTTTATATGACGAACTTTGTAAATTAGTGGAACTGTATTTTTTGAATTTATAAAGATATGAGGGTAACTGATTTGATATTACTAAATTGATAAGTTTATTTATTGGATAGTGGTGTGATTAAAATTTAGAAATAAACCAGGAAATTTTGAAATACTTGTGTCATTTCCTGAGAGTGATATATAGTTTTGAATATTTTTTGGTAACATTGCCTAAACATGTTATTTATGTGAGATAGTGATGCCATGTGCTTGTTAATATTATTTATTATTCCAGGGATGTATATCATTACTGTACCTTGCATCAAGTCAGATTTATGCATTAATCAACTACGTTAGCTTTGTGTGTTGGCTTGCAATTGGCCTTGCTGTGTTCAGTGTATTATGGTTTCGTTGGAAGAGACCTGATGCTCCTCGGCCAATTAAAGTAAGTTCATGGGTGGATTGCAATTGCAGTATTTTATGTATATGAGACAATTTTTATTATATGTTTTGGCGTATTATGGGCTAGAGTCAAAGACTCATGGTGAATGGTTCCATGTAGCAGGAACAGGACATAGCTCATTGGTCAAGGGTAATTGTCTGAGGTGAGACCTTTCTAAGTCAATAAATTGTAGTGATACTCAGTTCTCCTGTGGACATTATGAATTAATCCTGCCCTCCCAAATACAAAACTAGCAGAGTGCCAAGCCCCCAGTTCAATGAGTTTATATAAATGAACAAGGGTAAACATTTTTGAGGATGTTTATTTACGAGAGTAAGAGTCTTCGTTGTGTAAATTTGTTTCTTGCACAGTTTGGAGTAATTCTGGTGGTCCTGTGCTGAGTTGTATGATTTATCGCTTTAGATTTAGTCCCATTTAACAAAACAGAAATGCGATTTTACAAGTCCTAAAAAAACTTTTGGTGATAAAATTGTTTGGCATTTGTTTTACATATGTACATATTACTTATTGTATATGTGAAAATGTGTTTTTAGTGCACATATCAGAAAACTTGCAACTCTAGATCCTGATCTCAAGTACAATAACATCCGTCTTATATTTTGAGATCTTTGTAGGTGATCATCAATTTTGAAATTTACATTTTGCACTAAACATGTAAAAATTATAAAAATGGAACTATGATAAGCAAACATGGTATCATTAAAGCTATTTAATTAGAATTTTGATTTTTTTAGGATATTAAATATTCCTCATTTACAATGTACAGTATTAATTGCTTGCTTTTGATTGATCACTACTCCTACACAGATGAATTTTCTTTTCATGGAACAGAAAATTACATTTACATTTCTTACATTTTCTTAATTTTTGATGTAGAATTTTAGATTTTAAGATTACATAAACACCTAATTTTACATTCTATTTCACATAAAGAATGTTTCAAAATAAAATATGAGAATATGTGTGTTACTCATTTTTTTAACATCTTTTTATCTGTATGTTGAAAGCACATATATACACGCAGACAATTTTTTCCAAATTTGGCATTCAGGTTTTTCTTTAGAAGTCATAAAATAATAGGACTACTGTTCAGTAAAAAAAAACTATGCACTTGTTGTTACGACTATTGGGAGGCTGAGAACTACTAAATTTTAACCTAAACTATTCTGTGCTTTCCTTACATTGTAACTTAACATTTTAGTAAATTCCTGATTTTAGGATCTCTTACTGTGGCTCAGTAAGAGCCAGCTATACAGCAAAAATCTAAACAATACTGCTGTTTTCCTAATTTTATAATTTTATTTGTTTGTTTTCATATTATTTGATGCTGGGGAGGTTTATTATTTGTTAGCCATTTGTTATTATTTATGTTTACCTATTTTGCCATTCCTATAGTAAAAATGAATATTCTATGTGACTGGGAAATTTTGCAGAACCCTAAATTTCATAATATTATAGGTACAACGTTTTAAATTCAGATGTTCAGTTGTTCACTCACATAAATAGGAAATTAAAGTTAGAAGTATTTTCTTACAAACTAGTTTAATTCAATCTGATAGCAGATTTAAGTAAACATTTAGTGTTAGGTTGCATAATATTTTTTTATATATTTTTTCAGGTTAATCTGATTTTCCCTATTCTTTATGTGCTTGGCTCCATTTTTCTAGTAGTATTGCCTGCGATAGCCAGTCCGATAGACACAGGTTAGTAACATCTTAGATTCTAAGATTATGCATCTGCATCACATGGTAAAAAGCTACACTGTTTGGTGTAATTAGTCTGTGTGGAAAAATAGTGTGCACTTTTTGCGTCTTTTTTCGGTGTATAATTAGTCTGTGTTGCACTGAGGAGTGCAGGTCTTAAACACATGAAGCAAAGGATTATGCAATCTGGCAGAAGACTCTGTACCAGTGTTTGGTGCTTAGTGAGACATCACTTTTGCCAGGAAGGCAATAATACACACTGACGTGGCGCTAGATGTGGACGGCAAATGGAATACAACTCAACTGTACCCAGTGTTACAGGAGATCATAGCAAAATATTAAGAAGAGTTCATTGGCAAGCCGGTTGATGAAGGAACCTCTAGCTCCGCATCTGAGGCCGCTGAACAAGTTTCTGATTGAAAAGCAAAACATTATTACTGTCATTTAAATTTCATTGGAAATAAAGTCTATATTGGAATGAAAAAAATTCTATGAAATTAGTCTGTGCGGAAAATTAGTCTAACACAGATTAATTTTGATGGTACGCATTAAAAAGTTATTTCAGAATTTGTCTCAGGCAGACTAATTACACAAGTAGTTGTGCACATATTTTTAAGATTTGAGTTTAGACTAAAACTGAATTAAGTTTTGTATAGATTTTTAATTGTGCAAATTTTGTTAGCATTGATTTTTGTACTGAATTGAATTAGCTCCATTGAAATATGTTAAGGGACATATTTCGACATTGAGCAAAATCTTACTTCACTCTAGAAAGGTTTTGTAAGTTTTATAACACTTGAAATTAAGTTTAAAATCAATAAACATATTTAAAAGAAAGTTTGGACTGGTTACACGAAGAGATGGCTGTGATTCCTACAAGTTTACTTCCAGTTCATAACATTTCTTAATAAATAGCAACATGCACATGAACGACTTGAGCTGTCTGTAGTTTTATTGTTAATTAAATATTGGATTTTTCGCACATATGTAAAATGTACCGGGGGTAACAAAGGTAAACTGTGAACAATTTTGTTTGCAACACACTTATTAGCAATTAGGGGTAGAATAGGCAAATTAATAGCAACCTCCCTAGTAAAGCATCTTGATTAACAAGTGTGGCAAATAGACCAAAGTAAGGAAACAAAGTGAATGACATTGACTTTACACACAACCCGTTGTGTCCTATATAAACTTAGACAACAAATCAACATATTCATTTCGCAGCACTGTTCATTGAAATGCTACATTCATGAAAAAGTGCAAATAAATTGCCCTGCTTAATTGTTTGATTTTCCTTCTCATGAGTACTTACTGTCAGTTTTGTAATGTGATTATGGTTAACTAGTTTTAGTGAATGTTAATAATGCTTTATGTATGTGTACAGGTATTGGTGCAGTCATCATGCTGTCTGGTATTCCGGTTTATTACATATTCTGTTGGTGGAGAAAGCCGTTGGTCTTGAGAAAGAGAATTAGTAAGTTGAAATTTTGAAACTAGAATTTTTAAATTATCCCTGGGTAAAATAATACTGTTTGACGTTGTTGCATTTTTTTACTAAACATCTAAAAATCATGGCACCTTTATACATATTGTAAGATTTTGTGTGCCTGAAGTGACTTAAACTAGTATTCTTGTGTTTTTTACAGATGGACTAACAATTGCAATGCAGAAGTTACTGCTAGTTGTGCCTGAAGAAAAGGAAGTATAATATACTGGTTTGTTCTAATGAAATTTCACAACAGAAGAAGAACAAAGAAAAATTCTCTTTTCATTGATTTTTCTGAAACTATCATTATGTCATACATATTTTGCAGTTATGCTCAATTAGGAAGAAACTACTTTCAAGTTTTTCAGGCTGATCACAGTTGTTTTAAAAAGTAAATTTTATCTTCTCAAATTATCCAAACAGTTTTTTAAAGACTAATAAGTTTCGTGGAACCAGTCCATGAGACTACAAATTTGTAGTTTTACAAAACTGTTTTTAGCTTCTATGAAAATGAGCCTTAGTTTTTTCCTTAGACTGTCAAATTTCTTCATGGTGAATTAAGAACATCCTTATTTTGAGGTTTCATGCCTGGAACACCAGAACGATTGTTGGGGGTTATAAGTTAACACTGACAATGTGAGACCAGAAATTGTCTTACGTTGTTAAGCCAGGTTTAGAAATGCTCTACCGGGCCTGGAAAATCTTTGCTGATTGACGGACATGACAGATGCAGTCCGTGGGACACTTCTGGCAGTGGGAAACAAATTTTTACTTCAAATATTTTTTTACAATTTTAATAAAAAGTAGGTTTTCTTTCTTTATTAGTAAAAATGACGTTCACACATTCAAATACTTATTCAAAGTTACAATGTGATTATTACGTGCAGTAATATTTTTTCGAGTTCCTGCATACCCTGCAACTTCTCTCTAGGTATTGCGTTGCACTCAAAAATTTGGCAGCAGCAGAACGTCCAGGTGTAATTCTATGTGCATATACCCAGCAACTATTATTGTGGGGTCTCCTAGAAATAGGCCTGCTGCTATAAGGATATTATTTTTATTTTTGCAGTTGCATAGCTAGCCTTCTAACTCCTACCAAGAGACAATACTAAAATTTTACTTATTAAGAGTTTAAACTTAAAGTGTTATCTTGCTGATTCATTTAAAAAATTTGTGGTTCGCTTGAAATTGTACTAATATAGTTAGCGTAGCAACTGGCCTTGCCATCTAGTCACCAACCAGTACATGCAAAAATACTTCCTTCAGTAGTTAAGCAACATCAGACATAAGAAGTGTCTAAATGGGTGAGATATTTTGCAGAATTGTTTTCATGTTGTGTCCTAGTAAAGTGATAGAAGCAGTGAACCAAACAAAATCGTAGTAAAGTTCTAAGAAATTCTGAGGAACAGTAGCTAACGTAAGGTAAAATTATCTTGTTAAGCATCACAGTTTAACATCACTTCACTTATATGTTTGCTTGGTGTATATATAGACTACTGATTAAAATTATGAGCGAGTGTGTAATAATAACTAAAATAGTGTTTAAAAGTAGAAACTGCATTAACAATGGAAATACATGTACGTGTAAACAGTGAAAATTTTGATAAAATTGACATTTTTGAAGTCCAACTTTTCAAATCTTTCAGTTGCAACACCCCCTGCAACTAGCTCGATCCTGGATGCTTTTCTGTAATTGTCTCTGGGCTAGGTCCATCACTGGGATGTCAACTTTTAGTCCTTGGGACATTTATAAGATTTTCTGCTTCTGTGCTCTACTTAACAACTTTGATAGATTTGGCACTTGTTAATGTTTTATGCAGAGAACTGGCTGTTAATTTAGAAATCAGACTTGACCTTTTTTGCTATAGATAGATTTTTTTCATACAAACAAGCAAACAATTTTAATGTGCTACTAATTAGATTTTTTTCATACAAACAAGCAAACAATTTTAATGTGCTACTAATTGCTTATTTCTAGTCGAATTAAAATAATGACTTGAAACAGTAGCTCTGTGGATACCAAACTAAGAGGTGTTGGTTAGTTCCTGTGCAAGCTTCCCTTCCCTTACAAGTAAGCAAAAAACCAAACAATTTGGTTTGCAACATTCCCTAAAGCATGAAACTGTACATGTACCACTAAAATATAACAGAACGTCTGTATTATACTAAAAACGAATACTTAAGAGCTGCAAGAGTTAGATTTCTGTTACCAAGTAAAGTAAATAGGTGACTAATGTTTATAATGATCGTTCTCATTGTTACCAACTATAGTATAAGTAGCTTAATTGTATAATTGTATTGTGCTGTCAGTACTCATAACTGGTTCTTTCCCAGAATCCCTAGCAGTGAATGCTAATATTTATCCTGAATAATGCAGGATTTTGCAATTGATTGGTATTCGTGTTGCTTCGCAATTTGCAGGCAATTTTTATTTGAAGTGTAAATTAGACTCATGAGGATGTTAGAACACGAAGTGTTTAAGATCTCGTACTTCGTTGAACGTGACCTTCATTGACAGTTTATAGAAGGGAAGGGAAAGTGATTTTTAAAAGAAGGTGTGCTAGCTTAGTATATTTTTGAAAATTTCAATATTATTAGGATTTGTCCTCCAAAGTCTAATATTGATGGAATTTGATACTTGCACAGCAGAAGCAAGAAAAAATTTGCATCGCTTTGTTGTTACACAATTATTTATGAGTCACACCATTATTTTTTTTGTAAGAATGTTGGTCTTTGTCTTTGTCTCATCTTTATCATTTTTGGGTGAGAATATAGGAATGTAGTGTGTTTAATCTGCCTAAATAATAGCTTAAATTATTTCTGTTTTGAAATAATTTTTTATTTTTGTTCTATTGCAATTTATTTTTTTAATAATTAGTGTTTAAAAATGTTAAAAATTAAGCAGTGAATGTGTTAGGCTAATGTTACTAAACATTAATGGCCTTAATTGGTTATAGTACTGTTTATATTTTAGGAATTTTTAAGGCCACTGAACTGACCAAGTTTATTTTTAGTGCTATAGATCGGTTGCGTATCTTTGATTTCATTGTACAAACTATGTGATTTAGCACCTTATGTGTTTAGAGTGCTATGTATAAAATACATTTTGTACCTTGTAAATTTCTTTTGTAACATAAAGATAAAATAAGCACTGTAGATGATGCTATCTGACGTGACCAGAAACAGGTGAATGTTGAAAATCAGAAGAATGTACAGGGTGGTACATAACCTATTGCTAAAGGTGCACAGAAATGAGTAATAGTGCAGAACAATTTATTGCATCAGAGGATTGCTCATCTATCAATAGCAAATCTATCGTGCTCTCAAAATTTAGTGTGGGTGCTTCATATGTCTCACACAGCCTGCTGTCTTTTATGGTATGATTGGAGCAGAGACCTAAAAACTCTAAGATTAATTTTTTCGATTAAGCTAAAATAGCCTGGAAATTCATATGACCTCAGCTTCACCAAACACATTGAAGCTATCCTAAAAAAACAGTAGATCCTGAAGTGATAAAGACATGCCAGTGATCAGTATTCATAAGCTTGTGAAACATCTACAAAATGTGTTGGAGGATCTTGAGTTTTTGAGCCATTGCTCCAGTCATAACTCACAAGACTGCAGGCTGTACGAGACTTCCATACATAAGTTTGAGGTAGCAATAGATTCCCTATTGTTTGAGCAATTTCAATTCAATAGATTTATTTTGCAATAAACATATACATATGCATTATAAGTATATCGATAATCGGTTTTTGTTAATATAAAATTAGGATATAATTCATTAATTCTGCACTAGAGACCTAAGAAACTGGCTTATGCTAGGCCACTAGAATTAGTTACGAGAAAAATTACTATTACTCATTGTTTTTATATCTGCTGGCAAAATGTTATGTGCCACCATGTACTGTGTATAATGCTGTACAGCAAACTAATTTATTTCCATTTAACATCAAGATATCTGGGTGCGTATTGTGTAAATTATTGCCACTTCAGCCTTCACTGTTTTTTGCTTTAACCAAAGACAATGAGGTGTATTGTAATGTATTGACACAAAATTTAACTCAATAAAATTAATAACTTTCTCTTGTTAGAAAATTTATAGCTACTGAGTAGTACACCAATAAGAGCAAATCCCAGACAGTCATTTTGTTTTCATGGGTGAAGCTTGTTCAAGCTGCTACTTTGCCCATTTCAAAGTGAAATTACTATCTTGGCACTTATTATAATCTTATTACAATGTTTTGACATGCTATCTATATAAATTATAAAGTGGAACTTGGATGGTTATGTTAAAATTTTGATGCGGGGTCCATATTGTATATTTACTGCTTAAATATGAAATGGTGACATGAGATTTTTTGCAATTGCTCAATACTTCATAATACATATCTTTTACTAGCTCTTACTTTGTTTGCCTTGGTGTGCTAAGTTTTGTTTAAGCATTGCTGTGTTTATTGTTTATGTTATGATGAATAGCGGCATAGCGGGTAACAATAAGATTGCACTTATAAATGTCATTTTGACAGCATACCAGAAAGGTACATTGTTTGCTGCCATCGTTGTCATTTGTTGCTTTTGCAGTGTATTATATTCGACTTGCTGTAATTAATGATAGAATAAACTTACAAGTTTTTGAATTTAGAGGATTATTGAATAACCTCTAAAAGACATTGCCAATTTAGCTATGGCTGAAAGAAGGAAATGTGCAAAGAAGTGAGTTTATTCCCATTATGTGTACTGCTGTAACTGGTGATAGTTCAATTCTTATTGCATAATTTTACTTCTCTGAAAGCTTTGTAAATAATACTTCCAATCAATTAAGTTTACCTGTGGAAATTGTGATATTACATATCTCACCAAGTTGTATTTATTGCTGAAAAGCAACACTTTGAATATGTAGTTGATGATCAGGGCTGAATTTTTCTGGTTTGGCATCGCAATATGCTACGCAGGTTTTGGCAGGCGTTACACAGTTTTAGTTTTGCACCACAGTCACTCCTAATCAATTTCATCTGTAGTAAACATCACAGTTTGTCTGTATAGTTATACCTTTTTTTAATGTTTTAGGTTTAATTTGTGCATCGTTGGTAATATAGTCATAGAATCTGGAGGAAACTGTATCTGATCCTACAAAACTAGATAATGTATGGTGTACGGCTTACTTGCCCACTGAATTTGGTTGTGTGTAATGATCACTAACTTGCTATTGCGAGTACTCCTGCAGAGAGATTATGTCTATACATAGAAAAGAAAATGTTGAGTGCTCGAAAAGAGCAGCTGATGACGTAGGTGAAAAAAGCAATTATGTACCAAAGCTAGCAAAACTTGTTTAAATCAGTTGCAGTATTGAACAGTTCTCATAAATATGCTTTATTAAGCTTTGTTTTGTACTTTTGAAAATTTGATCTGATTGATTGCATTTGCATTAAATTCAGATGGACAAAAACAAAGCAAACTAACTCTATTTCACATTGTTTTCCTTTTTTACAAAATACCACACGTAACTGTAAGATTGCTACACAGTTCTAAATTTGTATAGCACTTACTACTGGGCAAACGTTCCATAAATTCAGCCCTGATGCTTTTTTGGTGTACTGTTTAGTGAGATTAGTTATGTTACATACATTCTATATAAAGGCATTTCTCAATAAAGCATGGGTGTAATACTTTTCAATATTTGCATTTTAATTTTTGTTTTTGTGATGGCTTATTATGATCTTTTGTTCTTACGTTAATGTTTCAGCAACTTTCTTTGCTATTTTGAAGGCAACTGTAATGAACAAAAATTATTTATACATCCCCAAACTATATACATGAAGTCAGGTATAAATAAATTTACCGTATGAATCATTTATACAAACTTTGCAAAAAAATACTGCAGGCAACCAAAAACACCAATCAAGAAACACCACACATTTCGAATTCGTTTTCTACGCTGAAATCCAGGGTAAACGAGGGTGCACTGCTGTTTTCTTAACATCAAAATCTGGCTGCTAGATGGCGTGTTGGATATTCAAGAATAACTTCATGCAGTGATCTATCTGTACTAAATGTACCTGACATCAGTTTCTTACAAAGTATCATGTGTCAGTGTTTGGGCTTTCAAAACCAAATTTGAAGCTAAGGTTACATTTTGCTCTTTCTTCTTTATTTACCTAAACATATCATTCCATCTAAACAAAACCATAAACAAATGACAAAAAAATAAGTAACACTAGCCAAAAGTCAATTTTACATAATTCAGAGTTTCATACTGCACCGTCGCATTAATCAATAAATAGCTGTTATCTAATAGTAAATTTAAATTTTATAAAGTAATTTGAGTATATATGTACGTTTTTAGCCCCAAATCATAAACAATTGCAACAGATAACGACAACATTTAATCAACCCACCATGACACGTCCTCACTTCACACGCCTCTGACACCGATCAAACTGGTCACGTGTCCAGGCCAAAAACACCACAAGGTGGTCAAAGCCAACAACAAGTGGAGGCCGCAAAGCACGCCAATGCCAGATTTCCAGTACAGTCAGCGAAGAGGTCAGGCATCAGTATAGTGCTGTAACTCGTGTTGATAATAGTACATGTAATGTAGCGGGTTTCTACATGATATGCGTGGTGTTTCTTTATTATTTTTCCATAACTTGTATAATTTATTGCAGTAAATTTATTTACTTTTGGTTCTATGTGTATAGTTTTGGGTGTGAATAAATGATTTTTTGTTTGTTACAGTTAGCCTTGGAAATAGTAAAACATGTTTCTGAAATGTCAGCTTAAGAAGAAACAAAATATCACTAACTACCGTGTTATTTCTTTTATTTCTAAAATTGACTTTTCTTGCATACAGAAGGCAATAATGTAGCCCTTGTCTAGAATCCGTATGCCCTTAACCTACGGTTGATCTCTAGTTCAATTTTTCTCATAGTCAACTTGGAAATCTCGCGTTTTGTTTAATTATAGTAATCAATTGAGTAAAAAATGAACAAGTAATCACGTCAGCTGCGATATCCCTTTTGTTGTTTTACAAAAGCAATTTTCGTTGTAGGAGCATTATTTAATAATTTTTTATCTCTAAGTAATGAAAGTGCAACAGTACGGAGAACAAAATAACTTAGATAACCATTTGCTGTGTTGACAGTGGAGCTTGATGAATTTCACTCTCTGCTCCTTGTGCATGCAAAGCTGTTTCCTTGACACGTTCCTCGTGAAACGTTTCCAGTGCTCTGCGTTTGGCGATCTGAAAATTTTTGCCAACTGCAACCAATGTTGGTACGATTCTAGGAATATGACCTGCATATCCTGGCAGGGCTGCTTCACATCGCTGTAAACGGTTCTGATCTAGTAATGGAAATAAAGCAGGTTTCGTATTTTTTGATCTGTTTAAATTTTAACTATAATTCTGATTCCGTTGTTAGGCGCCATAGAATCCTACTTTGAAAACGGCGCGGTACAAAAATTTTTGTAATAATACATATGTGCGCTTGCACAGCAAAATCGTCCATAAGTTAGCAATTAAGCTTTTCTAGTTATTCACCTATCCCGAATCTCCATTTCATGAAAATCATTTTGATACCAAGCTCATCGCACTACGTTATTTCTAGGCTGAGATAAGTTGAGCAGGCTGAAAAACATAACCTTGAGAAAATCGCTGTTAAAATTAGCCATTGTTTTTTGTCGTGTTTCTACAAATGTTGATTGCTATGGACTTTGCAAGAACGCATTGATGTTATGTTTAAATCCAGTAGAGGATTTCTGACGAAGATCTGGACTTGGCTACAGAAAATACCCGAAGCAAAATGATTGCTTTCATGAGCCACTACCGGATGTATTTAGCATTTGTTTTTGTAAAAAAAATGACAGTTCACCAAATTTTGGTCCTTTCTGCTTTGAAGCATCATAACGTAGTTTCAACTATTCCGACTTATGGACGGTTTTGGTTTGCAAGCACACATATAACAATAATAATGTGATAAATTTTCACTCAATTGCAATACAATATATAAAATCCCGCAACTGTCCTTCTTTTCGTATATGGCTGGACTGGCCATTGACCAGATTTTTTTTCAAATGAGCACTGAAAAATTAAATAAATGAAACACTGAAACGATTTTATGATTAGGGTTTATGGGTGAGTGGATAGGCAAGCTAATATTTTCATGTGTACGGCGCTACCGGGGTTCGATACTCTGTTCGCAAACATTGGTTGTTTTTGTACACGTTCGAACGTAGCTGAGACATCTGCCAGTTCAACTTTCAGGCATATCCTTGATAATGCGCCAAGTTTCAGTCATGCTAGAACCATTGCATAGGGTACGCTCTGCTGAATGCTAGATTCAGACTTGGAGTTTGCCAAAATGTATAAAAATATGAAACTTACTATTCGTCATTAGAATAAGCGTAGCCGACCCTGATTAACATATTAGTATTTAGTCACGATTTTGTTTTGAAATTTTATAAAATTTATGAAACCATTTTGTAAATTGTTCAAATTACAATTTAAAAATTCAAATTATCTTATAAATTAAAAAGCCGATCATTGAGGTTCGGGGCTTTTCCGCTGCGCAGATGGTGGCTTTTAATTTACGCACAGAAAAAACAAAATGCTAACGTTGCACTGAAAACTAGCAAATAAACGTACCCGCAAGTTTATCGTATTTATCAATCTGAAATTGTTTGAGAATCCGAGATACATCCTGTCGAGTGATTTCGGTTAGAGGTTCGAGTCTATGAAGCGTGGACGTCTCGACCAAGCGTCCAATGTGTGTCTGCGGCTTATTTATGCCTGAACGTATGCGGAAAAAATTGTTGATACCATTGCTACATTCCATTGCAAAAGTGTTGCCAACAGTGTGTGATCTGCCTGGTACAAATCCTACAATATAAAGCAAAAGTGATTTCATTACGGATTATGCGTAATGAGTGTTTTATTATAATGTTCAACAGTCCACTCACTCAGGTGTGTAGCATATCAATCAGATATCTATCTGCTTATATATGAGATAGAGAGGGGATGAGAAGCGAGACAGAGAGAGAATGTGTGATGTATTACATTTATTTATATCGTTCATGTTTAAAAGATCAGGAACAACAAAATTGCTTCTCCTGCCACAAAAACATTCATGATGACGCTGCTGTTATTAGTAAATCAGCGACAAGTATAAAATCTCTGCTTCGTGTTGTATATAAGTTGAATACAAAAGTCCCTGGCGCCATATAAAGTCAGTTAGTCAGTTAATCCACAATGTTAACGACGGTTACTTCAGCATAAAACACTCAACATTATACTTTTATGCTACTGTTACAAAATCGTTTTCTATGACTTGCAGTCTTACGTATTTGTGGCTTTGATATTCAGGGAATTATTATCGGAATTTTCCTGTGTTATTCTCCAGCCTTAGTTGCTTTAAGAAGAACGACATCAGATTTGCTACTTTTTGCCTCTATGGCATAGATACTTCTTATCGTTAGTCATAAAAATTCTTTTATTTGTAACCCCTCGCTTTCTGTCAAGGCCAGTGGTTTTGTTTTGGGCGATCATACTTAAACAGCAATGGTAATGGTAGTCTATTGAGTATCACACATATAGTGGATGATTTTATTTTTCATGATGAGAGGATAAGGAATTTAATTTAATGCACGTATTTCATGTACGCTCACAATAACATTTAAACATGTATGCTTATTTCGCATATTTTGAAGGTTAATGATTATTAAAACTGGTCAATTTACCTGTATAACCAGGGATCATGTGCACTTTGACGGCTACATCAGTTTTTTTACGCGTTACCAAATCTGGTAGACTCGCTGATTCCAATTTAGTTGTTATTTCTTCATCAAATTCGTCGTTAAACCTAACACACTGACTTCTGCTTCTGAGTTTAGCCTATTAATAAGGCATTGTTTTGTACTATAATAAAAACACTATACGTGCGTAGTTAATCGAATGCAGCAAGTAAAACTCAATACATTTAACAAACGCGCATGCAATTCTACTAAAAATTTTTACAGTAGTGGTGCTGACCGAGCGTCTTATCTTTCAAAATAATATGTTTAAATTTACGTGCTCAAAATAATAATATTATAGATTTATGCAGTGGGTGTATGATCTAGTGTTTGCACAAGTGTCAATGGTCATTTTTGACTAAGAAAGACAAAAACTGACACACCGTGATACACGACGTATACATAACAAACATACTGTATATGACAGATTTGAACAAAATCAAAATGAAAAGCCAACACTTTTAGTTTTAGTATGTCATGCACACAGGCTAACGAAAATTAAACTCGTCTGCAGTGCAACATGCTTTTTCATCATTTCAGATCGAGTTTCAGTTTTCGTTCAACTTTGAAACACTACGAAGAATGTTCGTGCATTATTAATTAGAGGGTAACTGTGAGTGTCATTAACGGTGTTAGCACGCTGTTGAATAGTACGTTAAACTGGGCAATAGCCGAATAGCGTCATCTTTCTGAAATTTGTCAAATTCTATGCAATTCGTAGATTATACAAAAATACTTTCTTATACGTTATTCTCCTCATGTACTGGTAATTGCAAAAGGCTTTTTAGAAAGAATGCCTCAGGCAGGTTTACTAAATGCTTATTACTTATTGTACTATTAAATTAGATAAACGGAATTATATGGCAGATATAGTGGGCGAAGGTTTACGGAACGTAATTTGACCAGACACAGTTAAGTATTTTTTACTTGGAATTTTCAACCGAATCTAGAGATAAATGAAAAGCTTTGCTTTACAAATATGGAGACGCTTCTAGATTGTTTTAATTGTCGTAACTGGGGTCGTGTAGAACGCCAAGATGTTAGTTATCCTAAAAGTTACTTTAATTTTCATTTATCTATGTGCATCACATACTAAATTTAAAAAGTTTTAGTTTTTCACATTAATTTTGCTCAAATTTGTCAGATACAGCATACTTGTGATATAAGTATGTCACAGCGTGAAAAACAAACCTGGATTAGACTTTTAAAAAACAACCTATCTAGAAACTATCTAATACATTCGTTCAGAGGCATGAAACCCTGACACAAAGCCGTAAAGTTACCGGAGCTGATCTTGTTAGACGAATCCGATGAGTTCCTGACCCGAATGTATGTCCAACCATCTCATGTTGACACGGAACGTGACCAGAGTAGCTACCAAATTAAAATAATGGTAACATGTACTACAGCTTACTATGATCCGTACGCAACACCCTGTTTAGTGCAGTAAAAATAAATGATAATATAGCAAAATACGTTGAAAGGAAAACAAAAAATTTGTAGACGGATAAGTAAAAGAATTTTAAAGCACATAATACGAATTAGTTTTCCGTGTGTTTACATTTTTTCTTTACTTTCTTCACACACATGCATGTGTTCAGTTTTTTGGGTAAAAGATTTAAGTGAGTGGTCACTATGCGTTTTCAAAGACTGAAGTTCAGATCCTGCCACAGTCATCCACCAATTAATTAACTCTTGCTGTTGAGTGAGACGAACTCTTCAAAAAATGATACACTTAAAGTAATAGCTTACCCGGGTATTTGTGCTCCTGGATTTAGCCCCATAAATTTGGCCCTGTCTTCATCAGTCGATTTTGTCCAGGCTAACTCAGCAGCTGGATTATATCCCGGCAACAGATCTTGCACTGTGGTTTTCATTTACATTAAATAGAAGCGTTTTTGAAATCTAAGACAAAAGCTCAATTAGGTATAACAAAAATATCTGACAGCACGTAAGAAAACAACAGAATTAACACATAACAGAACCAGGTATCCAAGTACAAGCGCATGTGCTAAGGTAACGAGCGTCTAATTAATTAATTAGCTGATAACTACAGACAGCAGTGGCGAATCCATTAAGTCTGCCGTCTTATGTTGATTGGTGCAGGTAGACTCCTTAGCATAGAATCGTTGATTTAGGATCAGCAGAACCACCCGAACATTCAGAAAAACTGGGTTAAAAATTACGATGCTTGCGATCCTCGTCACATCAAATTTTTCAGACTTTCTAATTCTCAACTATTGATTCAATTTTGTTTGATGAAACGCAAAGAAGATCTAGTCATACGGCCAAGACAAAACGAATTTCCTTTCTGTTATTTAACTGGTTCATCAACAATCGTGTCCTCTTGGTGACGGCTTTGCATTTCTGAACTGTATGTATACGTGGCGGTCTGGCCTTGGATGTCTGTGTATGTGTGAATGCGTGCGTCTGTGCGTGTCGGTTCACGCGTGAGCGCACGCATGCATGTCGTGTGTGTCTATGCAGATTTGTATGTGTGTGCTTATTCTATATGTGTGCGTACGTTGACGCACTCACTTGTATGTGTGCATGTGTTTGGGTTGAAAGTGGTTTGATCTTCAGTTTTGTCTGCGCCATTAAACTTTAAAGCGGTTTTCTCAAGTTGACAAGGCTTGCATCGCTAGAAATCATTACTTGGTAAATGCTGTACTACATTTCAGAATAGAACAACGTTTGTATGGGAGCGATTGTCTATAGTTCCATACATTATTTTACTAATTCAGGGACCATGGGAACATGTACCAGCTTTTTCCTGTTCCTTACAATCCCTACTATTTTAATATAATATTTTTATGATTTTCAATATATATTTTTTAATATAATATAAAATTAATGTCGAAATGTAGTTGGTAATTAGTAGGTAGTAATCAGCATTACGTATAGACTTAGATTTTTCAGTTGACAATATTAAAGGTTTGACATTGAACTTTAAATAATAAGATAATTTTCAAACTGCTCTTAGGCTAAAGGTTCTACTATAGAAAAGAAAGCAACTTTGCGACAAGGCTGCCTAACATTCTCTCTGCAAACATTTGTCAGCCTTAGGTGATGTTCAGTCACTAGGACAAACGTGATGTCACGTATTTTTCTGAGTTGTTTTCTTAGGGCAATACTGTCATAACATGTAATGGTCCAACCGTTCAACAGAAATGTAGACTTTATGGCTATGATTTAAGTTTTATCGCATACATCCAAACATACATAGACCTACATGTTTATAGATAATGCACGATGCTATAAACATAGCAGTTGGGCATGAATATAAACGCTTTGCAAATAGGAGCACAGAAATTCTAAAACAATGAATTTTTATTGATCTTCATGTGTTAAAAATGTTTAGCAAAACATTTTAATTATCTTTAATTTTGTTGCATGATACCAGTTTTTATTATATTATTATCAGTGTCATTGCTGTTGTTGTCACAGTTGCTAAAAAGCTTTGAGTTCTTATTCTGTCTGTACACCCTAAAAATTCGTCAACGAACGATGATCCAACCCATATCAATATCCGAAAACAACTACGTGTGTTAGAGAAAAGACCGTTCGACCGTGAATTAATTTCCCATTTATCGACGCTTAAAAATTTTATCGATTTGCAAAAATGGAAAATGCATGATTTATTTGCAGAAACTGATTATAATAATGCGTCTATATGCATAGATGGTAGTAGCGCAGTAGTGCCTATCCATAGCGATATTTACACTCGATCATCAATTGTAGCCATTTTTATCATCACCATCGTTATCACCCTCATTATTATCATCACACGGCGTTATTCTCAAAGTTTGTAAAGATATAACATGTTTAACAGATCACGCTTATGCATACTTTTTGGATCAAGACTAAATTTGTTAGAAAAGCAAGAAATATGAATCAAAAATGTCCTTCAGACAACTGAAGACTGGTAACTGATACACAAAAATGAGCAGTTTCGTGAAAGTCAATATAGAGGCCGACCGTTTGAGTCAACCAAGAAGGCTGACCATTGACCATTTTTGAGATCTACTGCCATCGGGATGGCAGAATGACAGGCAATAATCTGTTCCAGAATTTTGTTCCTTGCTGTCATCCAAGGCACACAGCGGTAGGCACAACCTTTGTGCTGATCACGAAAACTTGAAACGAGAAGTCATAGGTCCAGACAGAGACGTAACTAACTAACTTGTGTATTTACTGCAAAACTGGTTCAATACCCGGAGTTAGTATCGGAAGCTTTTGTACGCAAATCACCTATGATTAACCTATTCGTTATGCTGCATTTTTAAAGCTGTGATTTTTATCTAGATATGGTACAGCCATGCGTAGTTTATAAACATTTTTAGTACTAGTTAGCAATTAATATAAACATACGTCTGATTACCTCTACAGTTCTCGTGCCACAGAACCACTCCAGCTGTTCTACATCTAATAGCAAAAATTGATGAAAGACAAGTGGCACCCCCAATAATTTGCACCTTTGGTTCTATCAGTATTCCATTTTGTAAAATCAACTAAAATCTATGGAATAGCAATTCACAGCAGCATTTACAAAATAAAATGTCTACGTCATTTAGTAAATACTTTGAGAAATATAAACTGTACTTGGATGCCGAGCAAACCGTGTCATTCTAGCTGTACTAGTTTAGTTTTAAATGCCAATTAATATGTGCTTGTATTTCACCGTGTTTCATAAATATAGGCGTGGCTCTGTAAGGTGTGTCCTCCATGCTACGACGCCATTGGCCAATAAAATATTTTAATGGTGAAGACCACACTAACAGCGTTTTAACAGGTACATTGGTTTTCGTGTCGCGATTTTCTTCTGCTGTTTTAAACGCAAGCAGAGTTTTGGTTACCTTGTACAACAACAACAAAAAAACGAAATCTCAAAATGGCACTAAAAAAGCTTAGCGTCGTTTCTACCATCTCTTCAGATGAAGTTCGTATGGACATGGCTGCAGATCATCAAACAAAAAAGCAGCAAGATGACGTTCAGAAGCCCAACGCGATTGTGGAATACATAAAAAAGCGCAAATTTGCATTTACAATGTGTTTATTCCAAATTGCTTTCTTCGTGTTATTTATAATATTTTCTGATTATGATGATGTTGCACAGGCTAATCAGGACGGCAAAGCACCACCTAAAACAGATGCTATCTCACACACGTATCCATGTAAGTACATTTGATTTTGCATTCTATTGCTTTCAAATAAAAATTGAAAATTTGGAGCTGCCAGATAATGTATGCTCCCGGAAAGGGCACTTCCAATGATGATGGAAGCGTTGCATCATTAAGATATTTTTGTTTTAACAGAAAGCGTTATAGAAAATCTGTACTATAATGGTAAGGTCAATTAGAGGGCTCTTGGTAGATGCGCAGACTAACGCCTTCACATGACGACACTATGGGCAAAAATTTGTTTAAATTTTTTGATTTGACATTGATTTTCAACCGTTTGAACCAAAAACTGAAAAAGCAATGGCTTCCAAGTCTTGCTCAGACCATGCGCGAAGTTTGATAATTCTAGTTTTATTGTTTTTTTATTTCATTGTGCAGACATTCAAAAACTCAGACGCGATTAAACGACCTGGCGTACGCACTGACTGCGTGCGTTGAGTTGCCCTAAGAATAACTCGGTTAAATCAGGGAATTTAATTAGCAACAATAATATGCTTGATCAACCTTATCGTCAGCAGCATGCAAACAACGTGATTAAAAATTAGTTTGCATTAAAGGCCTACCAACTCCTGTGCAACGAAAGTATGATTCTATCCACTCTGTCAATATAATTATAACAATCATAAGCTGTCCAAATCTAGTGCGCACTCCATCATGATTATAATGCATGCCTTTACCTTTCGCTTTCTGTCTTTCTTTCTTCTTCTCTCATTTACTTATTCATTTATTTACTTATTTGCTGATTTATTTATATCGTTTTCATGATATAAAGTGTGCCTTTACCTCTCACTTTCTGTCTTTCTTCCCTTCTTTTCTCATTTACTTATTCATTTATTTACGTATTTGCTTATTTATTTATATCGTTTTCGTTTTTCTTTGCCTCTTGATTTTTAAACGCATTTTTGCACAAAACCCAAACAAATATGGCAATTGACTCCACTTGAAATACGTATCCTCTGCTGATCATCTTTTATAGAAACATACAACCCAAGAACGTATTTACTGTCTGCTATCTTATTTCGTTAAAAAAAACTTGCAGAGCAACGTTAAAACACAGTTTCACCAAAAATGTCACAGCCTAAGGTTCTGAGCTCGCCAATAAATCTGCAGTTGACAGGAAAAGCCCGCGAGTTTCACCGAAAGACAAGTTAGCGTTAAATTGATGTAGGACAACAACAAAAAACTGCTGCGAGTACTATATACACACTATAGTAGGAAACGGACGGCCAATATAGCCTACGACTGGCCTCGAAACAACCTAAAAGCAAAGCTAGAAGAAATACACATTTTCCTGTACTTTAATACTTACTTATGTTTACTTATGTTGCCTTCAGGAATCGTTGTTCACATCAAAGCAAAAAGATCTTGTTAGCAACGACCACTCCGATCCCCAAGGAAAAAGCTTGGTTCTAGGCATGACTTCTCTAGACAGGAACTGCTCTCGGCTAGTACGCATTTTACTTCGTCCTTCTGCAGTGTAATTCGAGCGCACTTCGCTTTATAGTTGGACTAGGAACGCAGCGGCTCGTTCCCTTAGATATTAATTTTTTTATACCGAACAATAAGGTTTTTACATCTGAATCCACTTTTCGGCTTCGATGTACAGAAATGTACATAATCTTTTGCTAGAGGGTACAAAAACAACAAGTAATACTATGAAACAATTTATTTTTTACATGAAACTCTTACTGAAACAATAGAGAGCCTAATAGAAGCTCGCGCCTCTCGCCAATCCTGCAATCCTGAGGGGTGTGATCGGAGATCAGGATTGTACTCATGCAAGACGCGTCACAGAGCTTTTCCTTCGAATACTAAAGGTAAGGATCATCTTCGTCTCCACCGACTTTCAGAATAGTTCGACAAGGTTGAGGTCTGATGAATTTCCAGGCAGTTCAGATGGATCTGCTCCAGATATACCTCTAAAATTACAGGCTGTGCAAGACGCGCGAAGCTTCCATACGAACTATGGAGGACCTGACAGACGCGTTCTACTTCAGCAATACTTTGGTGCAATGATTTGTTACTACATTACTGCAGTAATTTTGTTACTACAAATCATTACGTCAGTTCCTACGAATTAGAAACTCTAGCTGAGAGGTGCGACAGAGCTGTAAAAATTATTTTCTGGTGTCCAAAAAGATTCTCACAATCTAAACTATTGACTTGCCCGTCCACAGACTAAGCATTACAACACTAAAAACACGGGCAAGTTTAAATTACGTATAATCAAACTGAACGCTATGTAAAAGTTTTATTCCCTGCTGCTTATTTAACTGCCAATGACTTTTTCTTTTTCCTTTGCTAATTACTGCATGTTTACGCAAATTTTGTTCAGATCATTGCTCAAATCCTATTTAGTAAACTTTGAACCGTATATTTTAAATTAATTTGAAATCTGTTTTACCAGTTTTAGATGCTGTATTTTTATTAGTCTTGTTTTAATTCTTGTATTAATCCAGCGTTTGCTGCAATTTTATTGATAAACTATTATTATTTATTCTGTACTACTTATTATTCGTTGTTTTTGTACGCCTTAGTCCATCTTTAGACGTAAAGGTTGGTGAGTTAGCTTGGCTGTGAGCATGTACCCTTAGATTGCAACATTTTCCAAAAATGAAAGTGATACATATAATATTTTGTGCAGTAGTTAAATGTTAAACATTTGGTGATGGTATATACTGCATGAGCTTTATTATACTAACGACACGCGTGAAAAAGGTCGAGCCATATTTTGTATCATATAATTATAACGTATTGTGCATTATATAAAGTACAGCTTTATATAAGATTATAAGATAAATTTTGCATACTGATGCGAACTTGGGTTAAAGTGTGACCTTGGCTTATTGGTGAACAAAAGTGTAAAATTTAGTTCCTATAAATACTTCAAACATAGGTATAAATTGATGTTGCATTGACCCGGGGGCTTTTCCTAGAACCCAATCTTTACCACTCATGACTTTACCCTACATGTTTATGACGCGTATGTATAATAGTAATCAACGTTCATAAAGTAAATAACAATTTTATGAATTTTAGAGGCCACAATGTATTTGTTCGCTTGTTTAGTTCATAAAATTTTACCCTGACTTTCGCTGTTCCGATGTTCACTAGCTCACTAACTGCGGATTTAAACGTGGTCTAGAAGACAACATGTTCTGCGAGACTGCAGCACACCACCGAGTTACTGCGAGAATGAAGTCAGCCAACAAAAAGCATAGGCGTAACCAATTAAAAACCGATTACCTTTTCTGTTCTTGAATTCTCCATTCACTTAAAATCTTGCAGGTGATTTTCACAAGATTAAAATATGAGCAAAAATTTTTTAAATTTTGCTATTTTGTTGGATTTGAATTGGTAAAAATTCAAATAAAGACGTGTCATTCTCCCAAAGTAGTTCACAAATCATGCAGCCAAAAATCTTTTTAGACGGTCTACTCTACGTCATCAACAAAACTTCAGTTAAAAAATTCTTCTAGGGGTGTTTACTATTTATGCGGAGCCCATAAACTATTCTTGTCTCATTACATGATTATTTATTTACTATTTTAAATTTATTTCATACATTTAGAAGTACAAAGCATTGTACAAAAAAATAAAACTTAGCTATACTATAAAATTACAGCAGAAACCACTAAAATATTTACACATATACGTGCATACGCACCCACACACAAAACATAAATACACAAGGCAGATAATTAAAAAACAATACGCAAAGGCTAAAACCCAATAAAAGTTACATTTTTAAAAAGGTAAAGGTTGTTAATCGCGCAGTGCAAAACACAGTTTACACCTATTCGTCCATGTAATTGTATGCAGTCTATGCAGAATAAACTAGAGTTTGACAATATATATCATTAGGTAGGTCTGCCAGACCATATATAATGGATTCTGTTCTTTCTTGTAATGACATCATAGTTAGGAATACTAAAATTTACAAATCTTCCATTTATTATAAGAAGCAGGCATTGTTTAGTCGTTTACCTTGCGTATTCACACCTCACTTGTTTTAAATTATAAAAGTGTAACACCTTATTCCATAAAACACGACATGAAACCCATAAAGCAGGTTAGAACGGTTATAAAGCAACTGTTTAATATACTTGTTGAAGAGTTTTTACAGTCCCATCAATCTGTGATCTGCGCTGGGTAATTAAAAACCTTCAAAAATGCAAAAAGAAGAGGCAGTAAAGGGACGAAAAGAAATGACGAGGGGACAAGTAAAGAGAAAAGAGGAAAAGAAAGGAAAAAGAGAAAAGAGAAGAGAACGAAGGGGGACGGAAAGGATTGGAAGGAAAGGGAGGGAAGAAGAGAGCCTGGGGAGCAGAAGATAGCAGAGGAGATATATATAATAATAATAATAAATCTTTATTAAAGAAATGAACATATATACAAAAAGGTGCCTCTTTTTGCAGGCTCAGATCAACAAATTACATTTTCATATAACAAATCTTTTAAATATTTCCAGTTTCACACTATGTACAACGAATAACATTTTATACTTAAATTAGATATAATTTCAAACGAATCACAAGTATTATACACACAAATTAACTTTACACAACTACATAATTTATTTTTGTATACTCGAGTGGGCCTAAATTAACAATTACTTAGTATAAAATTGTCTCTGATCAGGTTAGTGAAAGCCATTATTAAATTTTTATCAGATTGAAGCATAGGAGAGAAGCATAGGAGGGAAGCAAAGCAGAGGAGAGACAAGCAGAGCCGAGCAGAGAAGGGCAGATCATAACAGAGCACAGCAGAAAAGAACAGAGCAGAACAGAGCAGAAAAGAACAGAACAGAACAGAACAGAACAGAACAGAACAGAACAGAACAGAACAGAACAGAACAGAACAGAACAGAGCAGAGCAGAGCAGAGCAGAGCAGAACAGAACAGAGCAGAGCAGAGCAGAGCAGAACAGAACAGAGCAGAGCAGAGCAGAACAGAAAAGACCAGAGCAGAGCAGAAGAGTAGAGCACAGCACAGCAGAGCAGAGCAGAGCAGATAATTATTATTATTATAAATCTTTTATTTAGAAATTCATTCAAATCAAGCCCTCTATTTACAGGGCAAAAGTTACATAGTATTGCAAATATTACAGTTTTTTATCACACGTAATTAACACTTAATATTGTAGTTACAATATGAGTGAGTTAGTTCATTAGCAGAGCAGAGCAGCGCAGAGCAGCGCAGAGCAGCGCAGAACAGAACAGAGCAGATCAGAGGAGAGGAGAGGAGAGGAGAGGAGAGGAGAAGAGAAGAGACGAGACGAGACGAGACGAGACGAGACGAGACGAGACGAGGCGAGACGAGACGAGAAGAGAAGAGAAGAGAAGAGAAGAGAAGAGAAGAGAAGAGAAGAGAAAAGAAGAAAAGAGGAGAGAAACATCTTTAGTGCCAAAATCAATTAGAACATGTTTGAAAAGAAACTATTGCATTAGAGAGGCAGCTAACTATACTCTATGAACTGTAACGTTTGACATTGTTGTTGCTTTGACATCTTGAATAAGATCAAGTTCATATGGGTCATTTATTGATTGTATTAATTTTGTTTTGGAATCTGGGCCGGTTTTAAGCCAATTTGACACATTTCTTCAAATTGGGCGCAGCGCCAAGAGGGGCCCCCTCACACGCTCGAGCCGAGGACTCTATGATGAATTAGTATGTTTATTAACCAACATTACGGAGTACCATTACAAGTTAACACTTCATTTACTATTCACATAACCAATCCAACAAATAACAAAGTGTAAATTACCACTCTCTCTTTCCTTTAAGTACCAGATCAGTATTTAAACACCTGCACAGAATCAAATACATATTTTAAAATCAAGTTAGTATCGGTGCAATTAAATAAGTTGCCTATGTTTTAAAAGTTAAGGCCGTGCGCCAGATCATTACATGTAGTGTATCGTACAACCAAACAATATTTTATGCACTGGTGATAAAAAGTCCTAAAATACCAGATGCACTTCCCTAACCAAGCCTGGCACTCGTATAAAATAGATAAGAGGAAAGTTGATTTCAATACCAATTTCTTTATGCATACTGGGCTGTCATAATGTTGTATATTCGAAAATTTGTCGCTGTTTTTCTTTTAATTGGCTAGCAATGATGTTTTTGGTTTTCCGTCAGTAGAAATAACAGATCCTAGGTACGTGTAGGTGTTGCACGCTGATGTAGAACTACAGCTTATTTCTAAATTTTCGAAATCTTATCAGTCACCGTGTCGCGAGTGACTCGCGAGGAATTATTTTGTGACGCTTAAAAAACACGATTGTGTCATCGCTTTCGTCTTTATTTTTGTAATATTTTGTGTTTTATAGAAGATTAAACTTTCTGTTGCCGTTAAATCTTGACTTATTACGTTAATTTCTGTGAACTACAAATGAAATAAGATAACAGGAAGCGAGGAAAGAAAAATAACAAACGCTTTCCTACACACCATTTATCACTACGAATTTCGTCTTGATATTGTTCATTGCAAGACCATACTCGTTACAAAATTCATTCACTAATTGCAGCTTCTGCTCGCACCTTGTTATAGATGAAGAAAGATAACAGAGTCGTCCATAAAAAGGAGATTTTGCAGGGATAAGCGGCCAGTGTGCACGAAGTTTCTTGATACTGTGAACGCGACGAAACCATTCAGTCTGACATTGAATATCTATGTTTCAATGTCTTTTACTGAGCGTTTGTTTACATGTTTTATAATTTCAGTTTATCGTCTGTTTAGAAGGTACATGCACAAACAGTAGGTCAGTAATTATCTTGACTTGTAACAAAACATTTCATACAGGTTTTTAATTTCTAGAACATAATTACTGTGGCTAATGGAGGAGCCTCAAGCCCTCAACGCATTTTGGCAGGGACTGGCGCACTACACGAAGCATAAAACATCTATGTTCAGCTTTTGTAGGATAAAGGGATAGGGTAGAGGACTCTACTAACAATTTTCTAATGGGGCCCCGCACTTCCTAGCACCGGCCCTGTTTGGAATATTATTTATAGTGTATTAAGTTACAAGAGTGTACAGTACAGTTCAACATACAAACAAGTTTGAAACATTATATAGATTCTTTTAGAAAACTATAATGCTAGCTGGTTGTAACTCTAAATTATTCTCACTCTTTCACGATTTGTTACACTTTTCAGTGTTCCAAGATGTTCACGTGATGATTTTCGTCGGTTTCGGGTTTTTGATGACATTTTTAAAACGTTATGGGTACTCGAGCGTCGGCTTAAATTTCCTCATCGCATGTTTTGTTCTGGAATGGGCTACGCTGATGATTGGCTTCTTCCATGACATACGAGAATATGGGAAAATACACATAAATGTCGTCACGTAAGTTTCTTATTCAATGTACAGCTTACACGTAAATGCTCAGCTAAAAATACATGATTTTTTTATGTTCTGACATTTCGATAAAGAGGCATTCTATAACCCAATTAAAGATTTTATTTTAGTACGTCTACATGCAGTAAATATGCCTAAGGCCAAATCACGTTGAAAACACCGGTTCTCGTCTGATCACCGAAGTTAAGCAACGTAGAGTCTGGTTAGTACTGGATGGAGGAATACCAGGTGGTGTAGGCTTGCGGGATGCCCACACTGTATCTCGACCCTAGGCGGAGGAGCTGCACAAGCAGCCAACGGCTAGAGGGCGGAGGAGGTCAAGTGACCCAACGGCCATGTGTAGGGGAGTAAACCTTCCAAATCAGGAGTGGAGCCCCGAAGACGGACCAGTGCAGAGCATGCTCACTGACTCCGGCAGCTCCTGCAGCCAACCTGGTGCCAAACGTATGGCTCCGCTTTCCTTTGGACTACACCCTGGAGACGTTCAAGGATCGCACTGCTCAGCCACAGTCGACGCTGCAGCTCCATCAATGTGATTAATAACTGACTCTCTTGGCGCACACTCCATTGTCTTCCGAGACGAAGGATGCCAACCGAATATGCCTACTAAAATGAATGGGTACCGGAAAGTAAACGCCTTTTAACTTATTGTAACTACATATAATGTGTAAAGGTATGCAGCGCTAAATCGTAGTTACTAACTTCTGCCAAATAACATTCCACTTCCTTCAGTATTAAAGGCTCACTGCCTCGCAAGCCTAACACATTGTCTTTTTTGTTAATCGATACTATATTGCTATGAAAGTGCATTGTTTCTAGTGTATACACTTGACTATAGTCTATTACCGAAATGTCTGCAGTGCTAGTGTCATTAATTACTAAAATTATTATTGAACTAACTGAAGTTATTGTAAGGTGTTTTGAAACCTGTGTAACAGCAGTTTTCGTGTCTCTGTGATAAGATTTTTATATTTGCGTTTAAGTTTTATAATACGGTAATTTGTTAGTTATAAAACGAAACCAAAGTTGACACTGTGTAGCAAGTTAACTTCTTTTTACAGGCTTCTTAGTGCTGATTTTGTGGCAGCTGCGATTCTCATCAGCTTTGGAGCTGTTCTTGGCAAGCTCAGTCCTCTACAGCTCATCATCATGACCTTCATAGAGGTCGCAGTCTTTCAAGCCAACGAGTATATTGGCAGAGAACACTTCCACGTATGATCTAATGTTTATAGCTTTTCAGAGCTACATTAGACATGACAATAATGAGACTAAACTCTTTAATTAATAATCACAACGCCAATTAAATAAAAATCCCAAAAAAAGAAATGAAAAGGCACAATGTTTCAGTCCACAGTGGTGGATTAAAATGTCGCATCATTTCATTTGTTCACTGTGGCATTTTTATTAATCCCTCTAACTCGTGCCTTCTTATTATCATCATCTCTGCTGTAGTTGCTGTTTGTGTCGCGACTGTTATTATAGCTCAATTGAAACAACGCACAAACAATGGCACTGCCAATGGGAACCACCACACTGGCACTATTGGTTCCCATTGGCACTAACATTGTTTATTACAAATGCTGTTTTGGTAATTGTTATTGATTTTGCCGCCTTTGCAATTTTTAAATTTGAAGAACGGCGGGTAAAAGTTTAATAATAGTGTACTCAGAAAATAGCATTTGTTTATTTTAAATAGTTTTTAAAACAACTTTAATTAATTTAAATTTATTACCTAGTTTATCAAATTAACTCCTACTTCTTCACACCATAGACTAACATAAAAAGGGCATTTGAAGTCTCATCGTCATTACTATGATTCAGTATAAAAATTATTTGCTAATTCATTGTCGGTGGTTTAATTGCAGGCCATTGATGCTGGTGATTCAATATTTGTGCATGCGTTTGGCGCATATTTTGGCTTAGCCGTCGCTAGAGTTACATTTACCGAGGAAATATTAAATTCTGACAAAGAGGGCGCTAGTAAACAATCTGATCTGTTTTCTATGATAGGTAAAATAATTTCCTATTTCAACAATACCGAAATCTTGCAAACTTAATTAAAGTTGTACATCGTCGGGATAGGATACATCTTTCGAAGACTTAATTTTTCATATAAGACATATCATCGACTGAAAAATGCTAATCATACATTATGCCGCTGTTGCTGAATTTCAGGAACAGTATTTCTTTGGATCTACTGGCCTAGCTTCAACGCAGGCGCTCTAGAGGGAGATGCAAGACACAGAGCAATAATTAATACATACTACGCTATAACAGCTAGCTGTATCGCAGCTTTCTTTGTCTCATCCATGTGCCACAGGAGAGGAAAATTTGAGATGGTAAATAAAAATGTTTTAAACTTAATAGCCCACGCCTGCTTGACTTGAACTACCGATTAATCAAGTTCAAAAAATTGAAGAGCGAACGATTTTGCAAAAAACTGAGAAGCATGTCTTTTAGTTCTTCCTACTTTTAACGCGTCAAAAAATTATTGTATTGTGATATTAAATTGCAGATAATGTTTTGTGAGTCAGTTCTCATTAAAATTTCAGGTGCACATTCAAAATTCGACGCTTGCAGGAGGGGTTGCCGTTGGAGCTTCTGCAGACATGATGCTCTATCCGTGGGGATCCATGCTTATTGGAATGCTTGCCGGTGCCGTGTCCGTGATGGGATTTAAATTTCTCACAGTAACAATTGCGTTATTATAATCTTAACATACTAAACATATGTATGGCGGATACTCATGCCCATAACTAAAATAACTACAAGTGTGCTTTTAGAACTCCGCCCACATGTACTATTTCCCCCAATAACTAACAACTAACGACGAGCACGACACATCATTTTTCTCGCAATTTGAGTGACAAGAAGGACACGTGTTTTTTGTGAGAAAACATTTGCTAACTTTCTGCCATGAAAGATATACAATAAAAATGCCTATTCGACACAAAACTGTGTTGTTTTGGCTAAATATTTATCATATATGATATGATATCGTTGAAGCTACGTTGGACAACGAATAGCAAGGTACATCTATCCTTAGCAGTGTGCAATTGTTGTGCAAAATGACCTATGTGTCCAAAATGACCAATGTGTCCAAAACAACTAGTGTCCAAATTACCTATAGATCCAAATGCCCTATGTGTTCAAATTACCTGTGTCCTCATAGTCTTTGTCCAAATGATCTATGTGACTAAATTACTTACGTATCCAAATAGCCTGTGTCTAAATGATCTATGTATCCAAATCACCTACATTTCCAAATGGTGTTTGTGCCCAAAATACTTACGTGCCCAAAGTATCTTATGCCCAAATGATCTGTGTTCAAAAATTTCGTGGCTGGAAAAAAGCATTATGTGTGCAAATAGCTGTGCGTAAATATCTGCAAGCCGTTTAGGACGCACTTAAGGATGCGTCGTGTTTCACTAGGCAGTGCATACATTGACACTCTAGCTAGTTACAACTTGTCAAGTGAATTATTTAAATGCAGAGATTTTATTCATTTCCAGCAGTGACTAACTTGGTAACTGTTATACATAGAGAGGTTTTCTGCTGTTAATCTGCTACGTTGTTTCACATTGTATTGCTGTACAAAATGCACAAATCACCAGGGAAAGTGGACGACCCCCTCTGGTTTTCTGTGCTAATTGGTCTCTGGGCGATTTTTAATAAAATTCAGTGTTGTTTGTCGCCACGTTCGAAAATTATCGCTATTATGTTCGAGAAAAAGGTTATCCAATCAAATTGTGAAAAACCATGCGTATAATAGTAAGAAACGTTTTTGTTCAATCAAATTGCGAGAAAATGACGTGTGCATTATGAAAGAAAGAACACATCCTTTTTGCCCAATCAAATTGTGAGAAAACAAGAAAAGCAAAAAGCAAGCGCCATTGTTATTGAAACACGCGTGCTTTTTCAAAAGGCGTCGAGAAAAAGAAGATAGAGTTAAAGCGTTATTCATCCAAACAAATTCCAAAAAAACGACACATCTTTAACAAATGACACATCTATTTAAATGAAAAGCACATACGTCATTTTTCTGAAAACACGTGTGTTTTTTATCCAATCAAACTGCGAGAAAACAAT